>PVKS010034260.1:0-21033 GCA_004027875.1 Aplodontia rufa | reverse complement strand
AGACCTCTCTGGTTCAGTATCACTTTCTGTCTCCGAGTCTGATGACTCATCTCCTCTTTTTGAGGCTTGGCTTAATTCCTCTTTTACCTCTTCAAGAATCTGTGCAACCTCCCTAAATTGTTTCCTCATATCAGAGCGCTTTGAATCCAAGCAGGAGCGTACTAAAGACCATATAGGCAAAGTCCCTATGGGGATAGAATTCTTTTTATTGTTCTTATGTAACTCCTCTCCCAAATGCTCCCATTGAGGGATATTCAGGAGCCCCTCTTCTAGAAACCAAGGGGCTACATTTTCTACTATTTGTAAAAACTTCCTTGCTATGGAGGATTTCAAGGGTGTTCCAGTAGCCTTTAGAAGATACTTCAAAGGCCCCTCCATGCTGATCCTAGATACCTCTGACCCCATGATTTATACCCTTCCTGGTATCCAGATTCTATACAGCTTATCAATGGCCACTTTCCACGTGCCTAGTTTCACTTTAATTTGGCCGCTTTCCGCGCGCCTGATTTCAGTTAAACCGGACCGCTTTTCGCGTGCCCGGATAGTCGCAATACCACGAACGTCAAGGCTGCCTTATCCTTTTAAATTATTAATAATTTACCTCCTTTTAATTACTTATCTTAATGTTAACATTTGATCCCGGGTTTCGGCACCACTTATCGCGTTCCCTCTGCCCACAGAGAAGACGCGACACGCGGTTAGGTTGGGAGAGCTTTATTTGGTCGACCTTCTTCTTCTTCTTTCTCTTTCTTCCCTCCTCAGGGAAGTTCCAGTCACATAAAAAAAACCTTTCTCCAACCAATCATATTGCTGTAATGAGGCATGTGCATGGACATAAAGCAGAGAATATACAGAGCATTCAGGAATCACGTGCTGGGCATGCAAGCTTTTGACCAATGAGAATTACTTCCTCATTTACGCCACTTGTTTGTGATAAGGCCAGACCGCACTGGCTCAGTGCCAGCCGCCATCTTAAGCAGCCTATCTCCAGGGCTGGGGTCCCGGACACCCCGACAGTGATCACCGCTGACCCCCTTGAAATCAAACATATTCTCAGAACTTTTTTTTGAAAAATTATACCTCTCTATATCAGATAATCTGGATGACATGGACAAATTTCTAGACATATACAACATCCCCAAATTGACACAAGATGACATTGAAATCCTAATCAGCCCAATAACAGGCACCGAAATCCATAAATTAAAAGTCTTCCAAAGAAGAAAATTCAGGACCTGATGAATTCTCTGTGGAGTTTTACCGTACATTTAAAGAAAAGTTAATACCTCTCCTTATTAAGCTATTCCAAAAAATTGAAAAAGAGGGAACCCTCCCACATTCGATGAAGTAACCATAACTCTGAAACCAAAACTCAACAAAGACATAACAAAAAAAAAGAAACTTACAGACCAATATCCCTCATGAATATCAATGCAAGAAACCTTAATAAGGTTCAAAACACATAAAAAAATAGTTCATCATGATCAAGAGGGCTTCATTCCAGATATGCAAGGCTGATTCAACATACACAACTCAATAAATGTGATTAATCACTTACACAGAATTAAGGACAAAAAATGCGATCATCTCAATAGATGCAGAAAAGGCTTTGATGAAATCCAGCACCCATTTGTGCTTAAAACTCTAGAGAAAATAGGGTCAAAGGAACTTATCAACTTTGTAAAGGCCATATATGCCAAAACCTCGCTAGTATAATACTAAATGGAGAAAGGTTGGAATCATTTCTGCTGAACTCGAGAATAAGACAAGGCTGCCGACTTTCACTACTTTTATTCAATATAGTCCTCGAGACCCTGGCTGAAGCAATCAGGCAAGAGGAGGAAATCAAGGGAATAAGTAAGGAAACCAAGGAAGTCAAACTATCCCTTTTTGTTGATGACATGATCCTATATCTGGAAGATCCAAAAAAACTCCACCAGAAAACTGCTAGAGCTAATATACAGATTTGGCAAAGTGATAGCTATAAGATCAAAACCCATAAATCAAAGCTTTCCTATATACCAACAATAATAAGGAAGAAGAAAAATTAAGAAATCGGTCCCATTCACAATATCCTCTAAAAGAATAAAATACTTAGGAATTAATCTAACAAGAGAAGTAAAAGACCTCTACAATGAAAATTATTGAACACTGAAAAGAGAAATTGCAGAAGACCCAAGAAGATGGAGAGATGTTCCATGCTCTTGGTTAGCCAGAATTAATAGAATTAAGAGGGTCATTCTGCCAAAAGCATTGTACAGATTGAATGCAATCTCCATCAAGATTCCAATGTCATTCTTTGCAGATATAGAAAAAGCAATTATCAAATTCATATGGAACAATAAGATATCCAAAATAGTCAAAGCATTACTAAGCAACAAAGATGAAATAGGTGGTTTTGCAATACCAAATCTAAAATTATACTATAGAGCTGTAGTATTAAAAACAGCATGGTACTGGTATCAAAATAGGAATGAAGACCAATGGAATAGAAGACTCTGACACAAACCCACAAATCTTTAAACATCTGATCTTTGACAAAGTCTGTCAAAATATACCATGGAGGAGAGACAGTCTATTCAACAAATGGTGCTGGACAAACTAGACAGCCACTTGCAGAAAACTGAAATTAGATCCTTCTCTCTCATCTTGCAAAAAAATCAAGTCTAAATGGATCAAGGAATTAGTAATTAAACCAGCTATCATACAAGTGCTAGAAGAAAACTTAAGATCAACACTCCAGCATATGGGAATTAGCGATGACTTCCTCAACAAGACTCCTAAAGTGAAAGAATTACACTCAAAAATCTATGAGTGGGATGCCATTAAACTAAAAAGTTTCTGTACGGCCAAGGAAATAGTCAAAACAGTCAAGAGACAACCTACAGAATGGGAGAGAATCATGGCCTGTGATCCCTCTGACAGGAGACTAATATCCAAAATTTACAAAGAACTCAAAAATCTCAATAACAAAACCACAAACAATTGAATCAATAAATGGACCAGAGAGCTAAGCAGAAACTTCTCAACAGAAGTCACTGAGCAAGCCAATGAATATGTGAGAAAGTGTTCTAAATCACTGGCAATCAGAGAAATGCAAATCAAAACTACATTAAGATTTCACCTCACTCCAGTCAGACTGGCAAAGATAAAGAATATAAATGATAACAAATGCTGAAGGGGTTGTGGGGAGATAGGAACACTAGCTCACTGTTGGTGGAATTGCAGACTGGTCCAGCTGCTCTGGAAAGCAGTGTGGAGACTCCTCAAAAAATTAGGGTTGGATTCACCATATGAGCCAGCTATCTCTCTTCTGGGTATTTTCCCAGAGGAGTTAGAATCAGCACATTACAGCAACACAGCACAATCCATGTGCATAGCAGCTCAATTTACAATTGCTAAATTATGGATCCAACCCAGATGCCCCTCACTGGATGAATGGATCCAAAAGCTCTGAGATATATATGGACACACACACACACACACACACACACACAGGAATTCTACTCATCTATTAGAAACAATGATATTGCATCTATTGAAGATAAACGAATGATATTGGAAAAAAATCATACTGAACAAAGTTATGCAAACACAAAGAGTCAAGAGTTAAATGTTTTCCCTCTTTTGTGGAGGCTGGACCTAAACCCAGGCTCGGGAGTAAACTAGACAAACTCATAGAACAAAACTCATAGAACAAACTCATGGAACAAAAATGTAAAATGTTAATATTTATGAGATACAGTTGCAAGATACTTCAGAAGATATTTGAACAAGCTATGCTGCATACCTGTACAAAAAATGTTAAAGTTGAATCCTATTGTCAAATATTTTGAAGAATAACAAGGGATGATAGGAAGGGAGAAGGGGGAAATGCTGGAACTGAGATAAAGCAAGGGCCATTCCAAGCAGTTATAAATGTCACTTTATATACTATAAATGTCACTCTATATACTATAGCCGTATATATGAAAATGTTCTTCATAGGTATAAGAATTATTTCACTGTATTTGGGATTTTTAGAACAATATAGGACCCAGAAGAAAGGCAAGGGATCAGGGCACAGGAGGAGGGAGGTAGAGGTTAGGGGGGATATTGAACAAATTGTATTGCTGATTTGTGTGCATAACTAGGAATATGTGAAAACTAATAATATCATTATGTAAAACTATAATGACTAATAAAAATATATAAAAAAAATCTAAGTTGACAAATACAAAAAAAACTTACCTTTTATAGAATTAAATATAATTTGGAAGAAGTAATTCAATAACTCATCAACAAATTCAACATTCATTTGGTAGTTAATTGAATATCAAATGATAGTTGATAAATTGCTACATATGATTCTGGGAGATTAACACATATTCTAAGAGAGGAAGAAGAAGAATAATTGAGGAGGAAAGAATGAAAAAGAACCAACGAAGATAGTAAGATTCTGTGCATTGCTCTGTGTAACCAATCCGAGATTCATACATACACTGCTTAACTGTGTTGCCCATCCTCTACCTCCACCTCACATACAAAACATTAGTAAAATGTTCCTTAAACTAACCAGGGATTGTTCTGAGAGAATATTCTCAAAGAAACCAGAAGGAATGGCTGACTTTTTGCACCAATGTAGAATTGCAGACCCAGATGCAGAAGCTAGCGATGTGCTGACATTTGTGTCGAACTCCGCTCCACGCATACAGTATGATGATCTGTCTGCCACATGTCCAATGTGCTCATCACTGCTGCAGACATAGGCAACATAACACAGATCCTAGCCCCCAGCTAGGCCCTCTTTCCTCAGCAACCCAAAGGGAGCTGCTCACTAAGGTTCATCCCCATTTCCCTTATTTCTCCAAGTAAGGAAATCTTTCCTGTGCAGAAGAAATTCTCCAGGAGAAGACTCTCCCTCTCACCTATGACCATTGTCTCTTTTACTCTGGAAGAGCTATTTTTTATGTTTCTTTTTCCTACTCTCACCTTCTTTTCCACCCACACAATTGCATATCTTGACCCTGCAGGGATTGGTGCCTGTAAAATGAATTGCTTATACTATGCTTTGTGCTTTTCTGGAAAATCATGTTTCCCTTTGTTGTTCCTGAATATCCTTTCCCTTTTCCCTTTTCCCATTGACCTGCTCCAGCTGCTTCCTGATGACAGAGAACTCCCAGTTAGGTGTTTGGCATGCTGCACACTGAATCCAAAACAGCTGACACCAGCGTCCTTATACAAATAATAAACTGAAAACCAAATCCTCTCTTCTCTTCGTTGAACAATGACCAAGACCCTCTCATAGTCTGATTATTTTTAGAACCCCAAATCCAGACCTTGAATGTGGGGAACTATAACATTTAGTCTCTGTGGTCTTCGTAGCAGCCTTAGGGCCATGGGAGAGAGGTAAGGCTTACCTACCTCCTGACCCTCCATAGAGGAGGTCATTAATAAACATCCATATGCTACCTTACTCACCAATCCCTTCCCAACGCAAAAGGCTATCCTAACAGAAATATTTATAAAGCTGAATCGATTTACTGCGAATGAACTTGAGGCGGTGACTTATTTTGAGTTTTACCTGCATAAACATCCTTACAACAAGGTTGCTAAGTCTGTATGATTTTAAAAGTGGACAAATAGAAAATCAGAGAGGCTAAATAATTTTTTCAAGGTGCTTGCAAAGATTAAATGGAAGAGTGGGAATTGAAATCCAACCATTCCCCTCAAAGTTGACACTAATCCAGTTCCCTCATCTTACAATTGAAAAACAAAGATTGTGAATGTATAACAAGGTGTTCAAAGAAATGTAGCCATTTAAAGTGCATAGAAATAAAGCTAATTTCAGATTGTTTAAATAAAATGAATCCAAATGGAAGACTCAAGACTGAAACTCAGTTTTTTTCTCAACCCCATGGTGCTTTCTCAAGTAAAAGTACAATAATTATTTTTCTTTTTTACCATTGAGGCATTTTTTTCTAGCTCATGAAAAGTGTTCAGTATAGTTTTGTTGAATGACTAAATAGATTATGCATCCATGATCAGATTGCTTTTCATTACACATCTGCAGGAATTTTGAGTTGGCCAATTCGATTCCACTGGAACACAGCTCTTTAAGGATGCTCAGCCTGCACAATTGTCCATACAGCATGGCCATTTGGTCAGGACTTTAAAAGGCCTTGGGAACATGGCATCAAAAAGTGTTAATGAGGCTGCTGCAATAGTGTGGCTATCTGGGATGGTGATAAATGAGTTTCTTAGGTGTCTGTCAGAATCGGTCCTGCCCAACGGGAAAACACTGCTGTTGTGTATGTCCTCTGCTCAACCTCATGGGACTGCTACTTAACAGCTCTCTAAACAGTTTGAGGCTTAGCTCTGCTCTCCGAGACCACAGGGAAGAAAGCCATTTTCTTTGGGCAGAACAACCGTTCACATATTGTTTACTCTCCAGTCTCAGCATAAACCTCCCTGTGTTGTTCTTTGTCACCCATAGGAACATGTTGCTCACGCGTGGCCCTTCCCTGCTCTAGTTTGCCTTGCCTTGTAAAGTTGATTTCCCCTAACTGCATCATGCCATGCACTGTAAATCACATTTGCATCCCATTTGAAAAGTAAGTTACAATAGACATTGAAGAACAAAAGGAACCACAGACCCGGCTTTTTTGACAAAACTCCCACACATTGATAATTGGAAGCACATAAATCTGTACTCAGAGGAGTTCTAAAACTGTTGCTTTGCCTTATATTGCTCGTCTCTAAGCCTCATCCATGTTCAATTCTGCCACTGAATCCCCTAGAAAAGTATGAAGGGGAAAAAAAAAAGACTACAGAAACTTTCAAGGGAGCAAGAAATTGTCTGACAAATTTGTGTTCCTGGAGTCTTCATTTAGCCACCACTGAGACCCCTATAATTGCTGGATGGCATCAAACTCCCATCACTAGAATTTAAATTTTAAGTTACCTCTGAAAAAAAAAAGCCAGTTACTAACATGTTAAGGTGCATCTTTGGGTAAATAAGATTGATTTAAGAAATCTAAATTATTTTCAGAACTACAAAAGACCAGTTTTGCCCCTAGCTTATATAAACCGCTCTCAGAAACAGTACAGGATTTTCTATATGTGTTTAATTACCCATCAAAATTCCGTAGTTTTAAACTGGACCAAATTCCTCCACAATATGGTCTCTAAATTTAATTACCATTCAAGGTGCAAATCTAATGGAAAGTGAAAGGCCTTTCATTTTGATACAAAGCAGCTGATTCTCATTTGCTGCTGGACGTAATTTAGTGTTCTGCACACATAGGTATAGACAGCCAATGGACTTCTGACTTAAGAGTGACAGAAACAACCTCTTAATAACTAGAGAAAACAAACATTATCTCCCTTAAAATCAGGGAAAAGGCAGATCTGATCATTACAGATCACCCTCCTCCAGGGAACAATCTGAACATTAACACAGGTCAATGTCTATGCCTGAATTGTCAGAAAAGGCTTAAATGGATAATGACTTGCTGCAAGAGGTTGAATATGTATCTGGCTAGAAATATTCTGGCAGTAAAAGTGGGATTTTAATTAGATTATCAGGGAGCTATTTGTTAAATTTTGGAATGCTGATAAATTTTTAAAAGCCTTTCTAATCTGGAGATAATTACTTTCAATCATTAAACTTGTTCTTGATTAAGAATCTGAAAATGAGCCTGTTAAGCCTTCAGCAAAATAGTAAGCCCAATAAAACACTGAAAATAACACTGCCAAGCTACCAGGAAACCCAAACAGCTACTAGTCCTAGAATCTGTGCAACTGGTGGAAATTAAACTAATGCTCAAAAAGAGACCAATGCATCTTGAATGAATTGTGACCTTGGGTAAGCTTTTGGGACCTGCTTCAGAAAAATAAAAAGGAAGATTTATTCTTGAATAAATCTTCGAAAAGGGCCTAAAGAACAAAACTTTCTTATGCTTTAAAGTGACAGAGGTGAAAAAAAAAAAACAAAAAGAACAATGTTGATTTAAGTTCTGGCACAGATTATGGATATTAAAGACACCAGTTACAAAGAAAAGAGTTAAAGGCCAAATACATGTACAAAACTGAGAACCATCAGCATTATATTGGAATGGTGATAATAAGACAATGCGTGTATAAACTTTCTTCAGTATGCTCTGCCCTTAAGTAGCTGGGAACTCAATCAGGTGTACAACTGAAACTCATGTGGATACCTTCCTCTGTTCCAAAAGCCAAAAATGGCTATATCAAACCTGGTTAAATGGTAACGACCATCTAAGCCTTTCTTTATTACATACAAAATGCTTCCCTTTCTGATATCTTGTTAGAAATTATTCCTTCTGGCCTAACAGTCATTATCACAGGTAAAATGCAGGTGTTACTAATTGTCTTATTACACAGTAAAAGAAACCAGGTATAAAATGAATATCTGACTTTCCCAAGGTTTCATAGTACGTTTAGAGGTAAAATTTAATGAAAACCATATTCTGCCAATATCTAAACTAATCTGTGTTTGGAGCTAGTAGATGTTTTTTTAACTCAGACCATCCACAGACTGTTTAGTAAGTTGCTGCCCAAAAATAGTTTACAAAGACCAATGGAATGACTTTGGCATACCTTTATTCTATAAATTATTGGCCACTTTCTATTTGCCAAGTGTTGTCCTCGGCATTTTACTATGTACAATAAATGACACAGAAAGAATTGATACCTGTGTTCTTGAAGTTTCATTTTAGTATGGGAGAAGAATGAATACAGAAACCAATAAATGAAATAACTCCAAACTATTTTGAATACTATAGAAAGAATTGAATTTCAAATAATGTCAGTAATGTTTCTCCAGGAGGCTTCATGGGTTGTCAAATGATTTAAGGAACTAATGGCATTTAGTATTAGGGCCAAGGATCTAACAATCTTGCAATGTGGGACAGGTGGCAGCAACAGAAGTCCCACAAAATAAAAATCTGTTCTATCCAAAATGCAATAGTGCCCCAGTGAGAAACAACACATCTAGTTGAATCATCTAACATAGTTAATGCTACAGTTAAATACTGTAGTATATGATATAAAAGAAAGAAAAACAGGACATACATCCTGCCCCCAATGAAATTGACCTATAAGATAAATTATAAAAACATGCAATAATTGGAAAAGGAGGCAGGTCAGTAAATGCAGAGCTAAACCCTATTGATAGAGCATGCACTGATATATAAGTTAATAGCTTGAGGATATTTTGAGAAGAGGGAAAAGTAAGCCAAATTTTGAAAGGCACATATGAGGAGAGAAGGCTTTTCTAAGCAAAGGAAGAGACACAAGTAAAACTTAAAGAGACAGAAAGTCCAGCCCAATGTAGCTAATCTGACAAAGTGTGGTAGCTCTCCATGAGTACAAAACAAGACCATAAGATATAAAATCATTGAATGGTCTTAAATGTGTATGCTTCAATTCTGTACTGAAAATTTCCAACCTACTAAGGTGATTTCTATTTCCAAAAACAAGTGATAAGATTTCTGTTCTTATTATTTTTGCTTTTCTTTTCTCATTTTAAAATGTTCTCCAGTTATCTTTGGTTCTGTTTAAGACCATGGGGTCAATAAATCTACTTTGTTAACTTTCATATAAATTATCCGCAGGCAGGTTCATACACATAGCCTCTGCAATAGACTTCATTTGTAAATGACTGCAAGAAGCAAGTTTGTTCACAGTCATCAAAATTCTTGGGCAGTCTAAAAACCAAAAATGGAGTTACTGGATTCCCCAACCCCACCCCATGAACTGGCAGTAAAATAAAGATCATTGATTCTGGAAAAGTATTATTCAAACACAACAAAAATGCATTTTTGTGAAATATTACAAATATCTCTTCCTTCCTTTCATGCTAAATTCTCAGAGATTTTAGCATTGCGTCCTTCCTGTGGTTACCCAGTGAAATCATCTACAGGACAGGATGTTGCCACATTTCTGTTCACACAATGAGATGTACAGCGCTGTCCAAAAGAACAGGGTTTGGAAGTCCCCCATTATGTGGTCAATCAATGGTTTATAAAAGGAGAATTCAAAGGTATTTAAATTACATGCGACACAGATGCTTTAACCACTAAGATGGCTTAGCAAGCCACACACACACAAAAAGACATGCTTGTTATAAGCCAGTTTAGAAGTTGATCCAAAAATGATACTATACTAAGATTTATATGTAAACATTTATTTAAGTTTTATAAGGAATTAAACCAAAACATTCATGCTTATACATTTAAGGATGATCAGATTCTCTGGGACTTCCAAAAATGTGTTACAATGATGACATATTTTTGAAGGATTTTTTTTTATAAAGGCAAAATTTGTAATGTAGGGTAATAGAAATGTGAGTGAATTTTAAAGGACATATTAAACGTTCTCTGAGAGCAAGCACCAATGTAAAAATTAGAAAACCTGAGGAAGTGGAGGCAGGATGGGTTTTCAAAATATAGCCATTCAGACACTGGCTTGCTGCCAACTCAAAACCTGGAAAGACATCTTGAAATCTTTAAATACCATAATTTTCAGCTGTAAGGAATTCTCTCCATGTTATCAATGTTCTGAAAAAAGTATTCTTTTATAGATTTCCAGATCCAAGGTTAAAATGCACTTTAAGAGATGTTTATTTGAAAGTATTTTGCTGCTTTTCCATACAGCCCATTTCATGTAAGACAAGGTCAAATGGAGTTCAGATGAGATTGTACCATTAAGTTGGGTGCATGGAGCTAACCCAAAAATTCTCCCTCAATACGACAAAACAGTTACACAAGAGCTATTTTTCATACTTTATTAATTTTATTTCACATCTAACTGTTCAAATATCTCAATTAGCCACTAACTAAATTACTACGCAATTGAATTTCAAAATACTTTCATTTAACTAATTTTAAATCAGCATTTTTTCCTTAGCCAAGTAGCTTTTTTAGTCCTATAGAAAACAAAAAGTATGTGGCTGGAGCAGTAGCACAGAGGTTTTGATGCTTACCTCACATGTGCAGGGACATGGGTTTGAACCCCAGCACCATGTACACAATGAAGTGTCAGAGCAATGAAAGCCAAATGAAAAACCAAATAAAATTTATTCTTTCTCTCTCAGTGTCCCTTTCTCTCTAAAGAAAAAGAAAAAGATAATATGTCATAAAGATCAAAACCTTCTTAAATATATTTTTTGTGATGGGAGATTTTATTTATTCAACTTAAACTAATGTTAACATACAGCCTTGTTCAGTCAGGGATTCATAAAATCAAATTTCCTTTACTTTTTTTTTTTTTTTTTAAAGAGAGGGAAAGTGAGAGACAAAATTTATTTTTATTTTTATTTTTTTTTTTGGTTTTTGTTGCTCAGACACTTCATTGTGTACATGGTGCTGGAGTTTGAACTCATGTACTTGTACATGTCAGGCAAGCACCGTAACCACTGAGCTACAGCTTCAGCCCTCTCTTACATTTTTTTTTTAATCCTGACTAAATCTTGGCCTATTTCTTTCATCATGGATGAATGATAATCATAGCTACAGTTGACACTTGTATCATAGCAGCTAGTAACAGATTCCAGGAAGGATCTCACACTAAAATAGCTAGAAGATGAACAGGAATCAGGGCAAACAATGGGTGTAATGTAGGGGTAGACAGATAGTAAGGGTACAAGTGTTGAAGCCAGGTGAATGGTAAAAAGAGGTGTATCAGTACCCAGCAGACAAACATCACTCTTAGAAACCTCGTATGACCAGAAACAAGGACTCATTAGAACAAGGAGGATGCCAGGAAGCCTCAACACCATGAGTTAGTAGCACAGTGCCTAGAAACCACAAAACATTCCTTAAACATCCTCTGCTACAAACTGGTAAATCCCATTGGTTCTACATACAAATATATTCAGAATCTGACCTCTACTTACCACATTCAACCTGGTCCAGCCAGTAACCTAGTACCCTGAATTTAAAATAAAAGAGAGAGGGGCGGGGGAGAGAGGGAAAAGATTCAGTTTTATTTATTTTTCCATCTAGTTTTTGTTTTTCCAGCACTTAGTGTGTATGTGATGCTTGGATTCAAACCTGGGTCCTTGTGTATGCCAGGCAAGCTCTATACCAAAGAGCCACTGCTCCAGTCCTGTTACCTGGATTTTAAGCCTTATTTCCTCAATGTAATCTCAACATAGAAGTCAGAAGTCTTCTTTTAAAATCCAAGAATAATCTGGTCACTCCTCTGCCCAAAACTTTGCTTTGAGTCTTTTCTCTCTCTCTCAGAATAAAAGCCGAAGTCATGACAGCTGATAAGACCCCATGCTATTGATGGCTCCCCTGCCTCATGAGCTCTCTAAACTCATTTGTTTCTGTTTTCCCTTGTCACTCTGAGCACTGACCTCCCAATACTTCCAACATGCTCCCTCACGAGGATTGTGTTCTTATTGGTCCTTTTGCCTGGAATACTCTGTCTCACCAACTCTTGACTAACCCCTTCATCTCACTCAAGCCTTTGTTTGAAGTTTACCTTCTAGGTGGTTCAGAGGTTACAGCGCTTGCTTGTCCTGCACAAGGAGGCAGATTCGAACCCCCGCACCACGTACACAACAAAGTGTAGGAAAACGAAAGCCACATGAAAAACTAAATTAAAAAAAAAATGATTTTCTCTCACTGTCTCTTACTCTTTAAAAAAAAAAGAAAAAGAAAAAAAAGTTCACCTTCTCAACAAGATCTTCCCTTACCACCTGATTTAATTCTGAAAACTCCCCTCCCTAATTCAGACTCCTAAATCTCCCTCACCTCCTCTAACTTTTCTGCTCATAGCATTCACCTTTCAATGTGTTATAGCTGGCTCATTGTTTATTTTCTCTCTCTCCTCACCAGAATGCAAGCACATTGAAGACAGGAATCTTTCTGGTTTTTATTAACTGATCCATCCCAAGCACCTAGAACAGGGTCTAGCCACAGCAAAGCCCAATAATTATTTGCTCAGTAAGTAAAGGTACCCACAAATAAAATAGTTTTGCATTGTTTGAATTTATATTGTTTAAGAAATTCTTCGACCGCTTATTATCTCAAGTTTTAAGAATGCTTGTAATTGTTCATCATAAAATCTCCCTTCTATCTAATTTAATACGGTACTCAAGATCTTAGATGAAGTATTCTGGTTAGGAGAGCAGCTCTAGCTTCTTTCTCTACTGCCCCCCTTACTGTGTTACTCAGCCATACTCATTCTCTCTTTGAAAATTACCATTAAAAAATGTATAATGGTGGGGCTGGAGCAGTGGCTCATCTGTTGGAGCAATTGCCTGGCATGTGCAAGGACTCTGGTTCAAACCCCAACACCACATATACAACTAAATGTTGGAGAAACAAAGGCCAGATGAAAAAATAAAGCTGATTCTCATTCTTTTTTTAAAAAATATGTAACGGTGACAAATAACATTTTTCTGGCAATGTACGGCTTTGTAATATACTTGCATGCAGATAAACTCAATTCAAAAAATGGATTACTAAAGGATTTTTTTAATTTTATGTTTTAGCTATATTATGAATATTAATGTGAGTATATATATGCCAATGTTTGAATTACATTTCAGAGATCATAAACATAAAATTTATTACTCATTAATCCATGATTATTTAGAGAATGTGACATGGCTCTAGTTGTCCACACTTCACATATGTTTCTATTAATATATTTTGTAACATATCTGTAGGGTTAAATCACCAGGATAAATAAAAGCATAGCTATAAGTAGTTTCATTTTCTTTCTTCAACTGAAAATAAGTAACGTTCAGTCTTGGCACTAGGAATCTACTGTTTTTAAATTGTACTTACTATACGTACACTTGATTAAACATCACATGCAGGTGGCTGCACGTATTCCTAAGTCATTTAAACATCCCATTGCAAATGTTCACCTTATTAAATTTCCATCTTAAAAAATGTACCCTGAGTAAGAGCTCTAACTGGCAATCTCTGTAGCCCATAGGGAAAATATGAATTACCAAATGAATTTTTGATGAAAAGTATTCTTTCCTCACGGAAATATAAACCCTTAAACAACTGCTAAGAAACTCTATGGGCAGTTGCAGAGGTGATAAAGTTATAAGTGAAGCTACGCTATACCCCCTGGTCTATCTTTGATCAGATATTTTTTTTAAGCAGCTAGCCACCTCCATCATTTGCCCTTGATAGAATTAGTAAACTGTAATCTCTAACTGCTGCAGACAACCATGAAAGATACCCTTATTAAAATACTTTTATTTCCATTTGTGCAGCTTAACAAATGCACAAGACTAGGGTAGAAATCACAAACAATGTAATGTGTTTCTAAAATCTATTATGCTCTGAAGGCTATACCCTTTTTTTAATATCCAGAAAAGAAAAAGCCTGAAAAAGGAAATACAAATGGCTGAAAATATTTGAAAGAAATTTCTATCTCATTAGTCAAAGAGAGGCAAATTAAAATAGTATACTATTGCCATCAATGAAGTGACATTCCCCAAGGTGATCAGACCTAGGCAAACTTTAGGATGCTGGTAGAAATCTAAATTGTTACAATCTGTCTAGTAAATTGATTTGCAATATACATCAAAGGCTTGATAAATATGTGTATTTATATTGTGAAGAAATAATCTGGAATGAAGTAAAAGCTATATTTCAAAAATGTTGATTACAACATTAATTGGAATGGAAAAAAAGATCAGCAAACCATTATCCAATAACAGATTTCTTAAGTATATTAAGGTAATTAGAATGTTATTGGGCCATTTAACTTCATGTTGATACAGTTTCATGTAACTTTAGAAAGATAAAATTTCTGGTAAAGACAGCAACAAACTAAGAGGTTTATAACACTCTTTAACAAACATTGGCAATCCAAAACAAGCAAATCATAAGGGAAAGAAAAACAACTTTGTAACAGGGGAAACCAAGATATTATGCCAAATGTATATTTTGAACTTAGAGTGATTTTTTTTTTCTTTCGTATCTATTACAAGTTTGACCAAATTGGAATTCTCGGGAGAGGAAAATGGGCTGAATCTCATTTAGCAAGAGAAGGGTTGAAAGCCTGGGTGAATCACAGCAGAAACCACAAGAAGAAGTAGTAAGGCATCAGAGTGTGTTGGACTTCTCCGCCCATTTTCTGAGGAGCTGTCTCCATTCCTCCTACAGAAAAGAAACTCAATCCCCAATTGAAAATATGCTTTATGGAGGTGAAGGAAGGGACAGAAGAGGTTTAAAACATTCAATAGATCTGTTAACACACTTGATACTGACGATCCAAAATTAACTTCCAGAGAAAAAGCACCTGTGTCTCACCATCGAAAATCAAGGTGGCAATCAATAATTAAATGAGCAAAAGAACTAAACAGAAACTTCTCAAAGAAGAAACTCAAACGGGCAAGAAATATATGAAAAAAAAAAAAGTTCAACATTTCTAACAATCAGGGAAATACAAATCAAAACTATGCTAAGATTTCACCTCACTCCAGTCAGAATAGTAATGATCAAGAATACAAACAATAAATGTTGACGAGGTCGTGGGGAGAAAGGAATACTTGTACATTTTTTAAGGGACTGCAGACCACTCCAACCACTCTCGAAAGCAGTGTGGAGATTACCCAAAAATCTAGGAATGGAACCACCATTTGACCCAACTATCCTTGGCATTTTCCCAAAAGATCTAAAATCAATATATGACAGCAACAGTTATTTCAGTGTTTATAGCACCACAATTCGTAGTAGCTAAATTATGAAATTAACCCAGGTGTCTGTCAATAGATGAATAATTAAGAAATTGTGGTGTGTATATATATATATATATATATATAAAATGGAATTCTACTCAGCCTTAGGAAAAAAGAATGAAATTATGACATTTGCTGGTAAATGGAAGGGAATGGAGAACATCATGCTAAGTGAAATAAGCCAAATGCAGAAACACAGGGAGCAAATGTCTTCTCTCACATGTGGAAGCTAGAATAAAATAAAAGGGGAGGGAATGATAGGATGACATAAAGAAAAAGGTAAGATCAGTAATGCAGATTGAGAGTCAGAGTAGAAGGATGGGTAAGGATAGGCAATGCAGAACGAATTCTTTAAAAATCATGTTATGTGTATATATAAATAAACCACAGGGAACTTTACTTTTGTGCATAGGTAGAAAGAACAAATCAAATATAAATAAATAGACAAGTGAAAGGAAGTCTAGTAGAGTACAGGAAGGAAAATGGAAGAGGGGAGGAATGACAAGAGGGAAAGGGGGGAGATCATGAACTGAAATTGAATGGCAGGGTGGTAGTGGGATATTCCCTCCTGGAGCTTCATTACCATGACATACATCCTGAAATGGGGGACCAACTTCAAATCACTAATGAAGAAATCACTGTCTTTTTATTAAGCCACTGGTAAAATCCTTTGAACTTTGAGGAGTTTGGTCACAGTGGTTTCAACAATTAAAAAATAAATCAATCATGCAAAAACAAAGATTTTTGGGTTACTTCTGTGATCCACAGAGTTGAGGCAGATCTATGAATTCATATAAATTTAAATTTCACCAGCCCTCCATGCTGGGTTCTGAGGGGTGGAATCCAAAGGGAATCCACAAAAAGGGTTGGGTAATAATTTGTTGAACCCAGTTAAAAATGGAAAGGTGGGACTGTATTAAAAATGCATGGAAAAGTGTCTGTAAAGGTATAATACATATAAAATGTTTTCCTTTTTCCCATGGACTTTCAAAATGTAATGCTTTGTTATAGTTGTTATTGTTTTTATTTTAACTTTTTAATTTGTTATTTAATATCATATTCCTTTGTCTGGAGGATAGTATTTAGATGAGTTCAGAGCCTGATTGTTGCCCTGGGATATCAGCCTCATAGTTCCTCATTCATAGTCCATTTATTGCTGAATTCCCCTCACCTGTGAGCTGCCCAACCAATACACTGGGCTCCAGCCAAAGGTGGGGAAGTCAATTTCTCTTCCTTGCAAACCTGCCACTCCCAACAAGGTGCTTTTAGCTTAAACAGGTTTGGACATTTCCAGGCCCTGTGCCCAGAGACCATACAGTACACATCACCTGAGCCTACCCTGACCCTTAGTTTGTCCACACCTAGACACTCATTAAAGGCAAAAGGAAGAACTGGTTACTGAACAGGGATGAAGGGAGTGGAAGAGGAGAACAGGTACCAGGACATGGCTAAGCAATAGAGTAAAGACGGGGGAAGGAATGTGAGCAGAGGTTTCATGTATATTTTATTATCCCATTTGACTTCACTTACAAAATAAAAACTAAATTAAGAAATTTAGCCTGGGGACTGGAGCAGTAGTTCAGCAGTTATGGTGCTTGCCTGGCATGTACGAGGACACGGGTTCGAATCCCAGCACCATGTACACGTCAAAGTGTCAGAGCAACAAAAGCCACATGAAAAACTTAATAAAATTAATTCTCTCTTTGTCTCCCTATTTCTCTCTCACTCGCTCTCTCTCCCTCTCCCTCAAAAAAAAAAAAAAATCAGGTTGGCAACTACAGAATACTAAACCCTAACTCTTCCATGGAACTATGTACTACTATACTGGTACACATCCGTGAAATTGACCCTACCTATAGATATTGCCCAGTCCCGACCGGCAGGAACCGGACAATGCTCTCATTCAGGCGGTGAACTGAGGTTAAAATAGACCCACTGGTCTTAAGTTCTCCAAACGCTTTATTTCTCCCTTTACCGCGGCTAACGGCCTCCAGGCGCTTCCCGCCTTCCTTCTCTTAGAGTCAAGGCCCTTAAGGCATTACATTTAGAGTCAAGACTATTCACATTCAGTGTCCTTGTTTCTGCTGCCATACCAGAGTCCCTGTTTCTGCAACTGAGGCTCTTACCGCCTGCAGCTTCTACCGCTGCAGCTTCTACCGTCTCTGCTGCTGCTGCTGCTGCTTCCATGCTTCTGTGCTTCTGCTTCAGGACAGAGTGGGTTGCTTCTTCTCTGGCTGCTTCTTCTTTCTGACTAGTCGCTACTCTATTTATCCATTACAATAGCCAATAGGGGTACAATGCAAACACGTTTACACAATTGTAACAAATGAGTGGCCTAATGGTTTAGTCCTGTGGTCAGGCATTACGTCACTAAGGAAGATACAAGCCAGCTGGGTCAGAGTTGTTTACCACCAATTCTTTTACAAGCCAGCTGGGCCTCATGTTGGGGGATCCCCAACAGATATAGTCCAGGGAGTCAGTGAGGAGCCAGTACATGATTTGGGGGAAAACAGTAAACCCAGGAAGGCTTTCTTCTGTGAAAAAGTAGAAACATAATTAAATAAATATGATACAGGACTTATTTTTTTTAATCCACAAAAAAAGAAAGATTGACAGCATGCTAAATTTAGATTTTGTCATACATCAAAGTGTCTTTCCCCCTAGGAAAAGGAGAAAATGTAATATCAAAATTTCATTTACTACTAAAATTACATAAGGCATAAGAAATAACAAGATGGCAAAGTAAAATTTCATAAAATAAATGAGTAACACAAGAGCAAATTTTTAAAAGTTTTTGGAAAATAGAAAAAATCCTGCAGAAAGATGAATGTATCACAAATTCAATGCCAAAGTCTTAAGAAAAAAATAAAATACATAGAACAGTAACAAAGAGATTCAAGTGAAAAAAAAATTATTTATATGGAAAATGTCCGGGGAAACATATAGCTCAATTTTGTTACTGAAAAGATGAATAAATAAAATATTTAAAGATATAATAGAAGAAAACATCACCTCCCCTGAAGTAAACCTAAATGCCCAGAACAAAAGGATCCATGTGATTTCTAATTCAAAATTACTGATGGAGTTGATTCAAGTAGGATGCCACCAGCAGACAAGAATATTAAGAACTTTTTGTAAAGTACAAAGCATATATTAACAGACTGATGGAAAAATTGAAAAGAGCTGAGAAAAATGATTATTCTGAACAAAATCAAGGATGGCAAGGCCTGTAGCAGTAAGATCTAGCAGTAAAATTAAGCTAAAAAGTTTCAAATTAACAGTTTTTAACCAAGACTATGGAAAAACTGAGTCCATATCCTTCAGACACTTTATGCTTAGAGTGCCTAGTCCCATATTTTTCCCTTTTAGGCATGACTCCAAGTAAAAAAAAACACAGGAGACTTACATGTGTTTTAAGATTTAGAAATTTTAAGATTTTTTGGACACTTCATCCATTTCTCCATTTATCCAATATGAATGTGTTGAACACCTAATATACACTGACATCATGCTAAGCACTGAATAGGTAATCCCCCAGAATAATGTTATAAATTATTTATAGCAAATACACTAGAAATACAGTGTGTTAGAATTTAAAACATTTTTCTCAGAAATGATCACATTAAGCAAATAAAATATAATTAAGCTCAGAAATGATTTCAACAACAATATCAACAGACTTTATTTAAAACATGTCTAAAACTTTGTACTCAACTGAGGAGGTATTTTTCTAGTTTTCTTTGAATATTTATTGTTTCAAGTATTTCCATATTTTGTCACAGATGATTCATGAATGTATTCTTATATTCCAATTCCAGTTAAAACAGAGGAATATAGAGTAAAATTTGAAAGTCCTCCTTCATTCCCTCAACTTCAGAATTAATCATAAGTAACACTGTGGAGTATTCTTATATTATGGATCCTAAGAATTAAGACACACATATGCATTTATTACACATACATGAATTTTCCCATGATGAATTATTTTTTAAAAATGCCTAAATTGACACTTCATCCATTTAATAGTGATTCCCAGGGAAACTAACAGAATAGAAGAGAAGTAAATAATCAAGCAAATACTCAAATAAAATATCCAAAAACAGAGACTTTCTGTTAACAAGACTGGTAAGAAACACAAAAATATATATTGATAAATATCTAGACAAAATTTGAAATGATGAAACTATAAAATACCAATAAAAGAGAAATTCCCTACATATTTTATAATAACTACTCACAAGTGCTTAGAATTGATAATTAAAGTTGAATTCCTGCGAGTGCTATTTGCAGAAGTGGAGAATTCAACTGATTATGAGACATTTTATTTTATTTCATATATGTGCATTTTTAAAGTCACATCCAAACTAGAATAACTTGAATGTTTTAATGGATTATTTTTTGCTTTAATTTTTCCATTGGGCAACCATGAGGAGAATGGAGCTAGCTTCATAAAGAACACCGAGATTTCCAAAATAAAGAACATATCTGTTTGGAAATTTTTAAAAAAAGTAAAGTTAGTTTAACAGGCTACCAGGATATATATATATAAATATATATATATATAGATAGATAGATATAGATAGATTTTTTTAAACTATAATTCTAGAAAATCAGCATAAAGTATAGAATAATCAACAGGGCTACTAGAGAGATTTGGCCAACCAATCTCTCTTACGAATGAGTTAGGAATTGAGACTACAGGCAGAAACCATAGGACCACTGTGGTTTAGAAAAAAGCAGCAGATGGGTCTGTAGTGTGAAATGTTTCAAGATGGAAGAGCTCATTTTATGATCATGTTGACCACATGCAAGACACATAACTATGCAGTAATAAGCTAGTATCATTGGACAAACTCAAGCTGTTCATAAGCATGAGTGATAAATACTGCTCAAAATTTTATCTTCTACTTTATAAATAATCACGCACAAGAATAACCTTAAATAGATAACAATCATATTCTTCAAGGGAGTGTGAAGAATTTTGCTCCAGCTAGGTGAACATCTGATTGAGTTCTGAGTGTCCTGTTTTAAAAGTCTCACAAAATAACATTCTATGCCACTTAATGCCATAAGAATTGTCAAACTAGTGGGTTGCATTTTAGCATACCTGTAATCCCTGCCACTCTGAAGGTTGATCCTAAGATCAAGGCCAGCCTCAGCAATTTAGTGAGACCCTGTCTCAAAATAGAAAAGCAAAAAGGGCTGCAGATATGGGACATGACTCAGTGGTAAAAAGTCTATGGGTTAAATTTGCAATAGCAAAAGAAAAGAAAGAAAAAATGTTAACCCATGTCGCTACCTCAGGTGTCCCT
>PVKS010034259.1:0-21033 GCA_004027875.1 Aplodontia rufa | reverse complement strand
GAAAAAGAAAACGTAATCACAACCAACCTAATCTAGGTCTACTTCCTTAGAATAAATTCCTAGAAATAGAATTTTAATTTTCATATGATAATTAGTTGTAAGGTTCTCAGTACGTATTGCCATGTTCCTGTCTGGAAAGATCATATCTGTCTGTACTCCTGTAAGCAGTAACGACCCTGTATCTAGCATTAAGAAGCCCAGGTACAGTCATGGTGCAACACACCTATGATCCCAGTTACTCAAGAGGTTGAAGCAGGAGGACCACAAGTTCGAGAGCAGCCTTGGCAATTTAGCAAGACCCTGTCTCAGAAATAAGCTAAAAGTGGCTGAGTATTGATATAGTTCAGTGGCAGAAGACTAGCCTAGCACACATAAGGCCCTGGGTTCAAACTCCAGCACCACCAGAGGAAAAACAGAAAGGTGTAGTAGTACTGGATTTTAGTTTGAATTCTTTTACTAGTCATGAACTTGGACAATAATTATACTTTCAAGCTGATTCCTCTTGGCTATCAATGGAGAAAACCACCTATATCAGAGGTTTTTCTTAACACTCAAATCAGATCACATATATGAAATATCTTAGAAATTACAATATAACGCTCAATTGTTATTCAAGTGAACAGCATTGTAAATTAGCTACTGCAAATTCTTTTGAATGAAAAAGAACACTGAGAATAGTTGCTTTCTAAATCCCTGGCTTTAGGAAGCTTACATGAGCTCTAAGAGTCATATGTTCTAAAGGCAGTGGACACAAGGGCAGGCGCTGTGGTGCTGCCTGTAATCTCAGCAACTGGGGAGGATGAGGCAGGAGGATCAGCAATTCATCAAGGCTCCAAGAAACTTAGCGAGATCCTGTCTCAAAATTAAAAAGGCTGGGGGTGTAGCTTCAAGGGGTTTAGGGCCTTTGGGTTTACTCCTGGTACAAAAAAGAAAAAGAAGTTAATACAAAGCAGACTATACACCTACAGTCCTCGCCACTGGGAGGCCAAGGCAGGAGGATGACAAATTCAAGGCTAGACTCAACAACTTATCAGACCCTGTGTCAAAATAAAAAATAAGAAGAGCTAAAATGGGGCTGGAGCGGTGGCTCAGCGGTTATGGCACTTGCCTGGCATGTACAAGGACGAGAGTTCAAACCCCAGCACCATATACACAATGACCTGTCGGAGCAATGAAAACCACATGAAAAACTAAATAAAACTGATTCTCTCTCTCTCACTGTCCCTAAGAAAAAAAGAAAAAAAAAAAAGCTAAAATGCAACTCAGTGGTAGAGCTAGATTCAATCCCTAGCACAGCAAAAAAAAAAAAGAAAAAAGAAAAGAAAGAAAAGAAACTGTCTGTGGCCCATGATGTCTATGTCTTGACTCATTAATTCAGTTGGTTTCTGTATTTTAATGTATAAGAAGTATCTGCACATCCAACAAGAATTTTAGTTCTGCTCAAATAGAATGCTGATATATTCAACATGACATAACATTTATTCAAAATAATCAGCATTCTCTCATTTTGGCTGTGACTATTTTTTAGAATTAGAAAAGAGTAGTGGGGGCAGTGGGGATTTGCAGGAGGCCAAACACTCATGAGCGTCTCTCATTTTCATCCTGGTACCAAAATTACACAAATAGAAAGACACAAAGAAAACGTAAACGTTCCTATATTAGTTACTGATGTTATCAGAAATTGAAAATTTGGAACAGTGGACCCCAGAAAACAAACTCTAGACTTGATGTAAATTTTCTTTTCACGGCTTAAATGTTTGTATTCTTTCGAGGCTTCGTTGCCCATTCATTTTCCTCTCACGTCACCGGAATTTGTTGGTTCTGTCTCCATGGAAACCATTCAGAAGGACGATAGCATGAAGTCCAGCACCCTATCAGTGCTCAGCCCTCCCTATCAGTGCTGGAGGGGTGCAGTATCTCTCTCTGGTTCCTATCAGCTTTCGGAGAATGGAAAGAAATGATATTTAAAATGCACTCAAAAACAAACTGAAAAGCACAGAAAAACACCACCTCCCTTCTCAAAATGCAGGCCGCTTCTAAAGTAAATTAACACATTCAGAACCAGGGAGCAATATGGTGACTTCCGTGTGGCCACCAAGAGCAAAGGCTGTAGGACAGCACTCAGACAGCTGGAATGTTGCTGCCCATTCAAGGACTTTAAAAAAAAAAAAAAAAAAAAAAAAAAAAGGGTGGGGTGGCACAAAGACCAGCTGTTTGCTTTTGAAATCAAACTTGGAGTTTAACATTCAAACTTTTTACCAACGTGACAGTAAAAAAGCAACCCTCAGCAATGCAAGCACATTTACAAGGCCCAGGGCAGAAAATCCGGTTCTCTGATGTCCTGTTTTCCTGGTATTAATAAAGCACCCTGAACTTGAAAGCTGTGTGGAAGGCAATGGAGGCGTCACTGTGCCAAACAGATCTGGTTCCTACAAAGATGTGACACAGCTAACTACATCCAGGGCAAAGCTCTCTCAGGCACCAGATGACACCGACATGTCAGGAAAGGCAGATAAAAGATGCAAAGCATTGATCCGTAAGCTAAGTTTCATCAATCTGAAATGTACTTGGGCATTTCAAAAGATCCTGTTGAGGCGATTCTATGATTTGCTGTTTCAGGACACCCACCTTTCCTTTATGAAAGCTGATTTTTTTTTTTTTTTTTAAAGAGAGAGATAGGGAGAAAGAATCAATTTGATTTATTTTTTTCATTGGGCCTCTGTTTCTGACAGTTGTATATGTGGTGCAGGTTTTGAACTTTGGACCTCATGCATGCCAGGCAAGTACTCCAACCACTGAGCCACTGCTCCAGCCCTCAAGCTGATTTTTATATATGTTAAACTGAAAGACAATCTCTGTATCTTGCTATAATATAAATACCTTAGAATTGCAAAGGCAACAATTTACTCTGTCCTCACATCATAATACTCCAACTAGAAATTAAAATTATCTCTTACACAAACAAATCACCTAGGAATCATCATCCTCTACCCTACCTCCACATTAGCTGTTTTTATACTGGGAATAAGTGCACACCTATATTCCCAGATTTCTTCCTTTTGGAATAAGCCTTCATTTAAAATAAAGTTTCAATTCAAATATTCTCACGTGTAAAATGGCACCAATCCAAAGAGGAGGGAAAGAAGGGTCCTACCCTCCTCCTTTCTCCATGGTTAGCCATCATTTCCCAAGAGATGGCAGCAGCGGATGCCCTGATCCACCCTCAGTCACTGTTGGAGTGTGGCCTCGGCCTGTCAGGGGCTGTCCTAGGGCTTTGCTTGTTTACCCTGGGATGTGAACCTCTTTGGTTCCTTATGACATTTAGCCCTCAGAAATGGGGAACAACAAGGTTGCACAGAAGAGGCCTTGGAACCGTCATCACTCAAATGCAGAAGCGCCCTCACTGTGTTCCATCAGTGCGGACAAGTGTAAACTGCAACACAGACACACGCACGTGCAGACCCCTAGAAGAGCAGAAATGCCTCGTCTGAAGGGTGGCGTGACCGGAGCAAGTAATTGAGCAGGCACAGCTCAACTCTCGCACAACTCTCATCTTTTCCGGAGGAGCCTACCCACAAAATACCCATGCTGTCAATCAAGCGCTAAGTATAAAGCCAATATTATGATCTCCATTTTTAAGACATCTTCATTTTCAGTTGGTCATGAACTCAGGCATGGGGTGTGGGGGTGGCTATTATCTGTCACCTTAAAATTCTGAGAGAAGGCAACGGGCAGAATTATCTCCTAGAATCCAACATGGATTCACTGAGGAAGCTCAGACCTAACTAAGTCCCAGGGTCACCAAAGAGGAAATAAAGCCCCGAGTCTGCCACCTGTAAGTCTGACATCCTGCTCAAAGACAGCACAGAAATTAAGTTGCTAAGAGGAAGCAATTACCAGCATCTGCAATTTGGAGTGTTAGATTTTATGAGAATAAAAGCAGGAAGAAAATTGGGCGTGGTGGCACATGCCTGTAATTCCAGCTACTCAGGAGACTGAGGCAGAAGGATTGCAAGTTCAAAGTCAGCCTCAGCAACTTAGCAAGATTCTGTCTCAAACTAAAAGATAAAAAGGGCTGGGGATGTGACTCAGTGGCTAAGCGCCCCTGGGTTCAATGGAAGGAAGGAAAGAAGCAAAGAAGGGAGGGAGGGAGGGAAGGCAGGCATGGACTGGACCAGTTGCTCAGCAGTAGCACACTTACCCCGCATGTAGGAGGACCCAGGTTCAAACTCTAGCACCACATACACAAAAAAGTGTCAGAAAAACAAAAACCAGATGAAAAAAATTGATTTTCTCTTTCTTTCTACCCCCCCCCCAAAAAAAAAAAAAAAGGCAGGAAGAAGCTTTAATTTCCTCAACGCTGGAGCAAGGAAACCTCCCAACCAGAGAAACAAGGTGGTTCCTGGAGCTTAGGGACAGCACAGGGGGCTGGGTGTTAGCACCTTAGGGAAAGGGGGAGCATGGAGAGAACCAGGCAGATCACAGTACTCTTTTTCTGTAACCAGGATATACATTACCATCCCGAGTTCTCCAGCAAGTTCCGCAAAATGGTCTGCGGCACTGAGCAGTTGTAATAGCCCATGCCAATATACGATCTCCAGATCTGGTTTTTGCTGGAAATGGCATGTAGAGTTGCAAGGATTTCATTTTCACCTGATCGTGGGAAAGAGAGAAAAGTTACAAAAAGAAAATGTCTCAAAAGGGAGCTCTAAGTGTAATTTAAAACCCTTATTTTGTTTGAATAGTTATATGAGGAGAAAAGCTATGTGGAAAATGCAATCATCTGTTGACCAACTCTATGTACTGTGGCAGGGAATCCGAAAAATGACAACAAAAGAGCATTCTTCCTCAGGGTTGGCCCCTCAGAGTTTGTTGTTTTTTAACTTTTTTTTTTGGGGGGGGGGACACTCGTTGTTTGCCAGAATTGACCAATTTTTTTTTTCTTTTGATACTAAGGATGGAATCCAAAGTTGCTTTACCACTGAGCTACAGCTCCAGCCCTTTATATTTTTTGAGACAGTGTCTGTGTTACTGGGGGCCTCATTAGTTACTGAGGATGGCCTCAAATTTGTGATCCTCCTGCATCACCTCCCAAATCACTTGTGTTACAGGTGCTACCAAAGCCTGATAAAACCTTTTTTTTTTTTAAAGAGAGACAGTGAGAGAGAGACAGAGAGGCAGAGAGAATCAATGTTTACTGAGTTTTTCACATGGTTTTCGTTGCTCTGACACTTAGTTATGTGTACTCGCAAGCGCCATAACCGCCAAGCCACCGCTCCAGCCCAGAACTAACCAATTTTAACACTTGCCTCATTCTAGATTTCTTCTGTCCCCCTTTCATGTATTATATCTGATCTAAATAAAAATTCTGCCTTACTCTATTTTCCCTTTTCAATTGCCTACTTTGGGGCCTGGAGCAGTGACTCAACAGTTGGAATGCTTGCCTGGCATTTGCAAGGATGAGTTCAAACCCCAGCACCACACACATAACTAAGTATCAGAGAAACAATGGCCAGATGAAAAAATAAATTAAAATTAATTCTCCCTCTCTCTTAAAAAAAATAAAAAACACAAAAAATAATTTGTCTACTTTCACTGGGCACAGTGGTACATGCCTGTAACTCAGGAGGCTGAGGCAGCAGGATCACAAGCTCCATCCTCAGCAACTTAGCCAGTCCCTAAGCAACTTAGTAAGACATTATCTCTAAATAAAATCTAAAAAGGGCTGGGGATGTGGTTCAGTGGTTGAGTGACCCAGAGTTCAATGACTGGTACAAAAAAAAAAAAAAAAAATCATACCTTTTACAAGCAATTTTTAATTACATATAACTTACATTTTCTATATAATTATTCCACTAATTCAGACACTTTTCTTTTGTGTCACTGAATGGGCTACTTATAAAGAGCTCATTACCCAACAACAAGAAACATCAATTAAAATGAAAGACCTACAAGCACTTTCACCCAGTATTCCCATTAAGGCGCTTAGTTTATTAAGAATTATAAAGTTTTCAGACGCAGGTAAGACACTATGTTGAGTCATTCATATGAAAAATCAATGAAATAATAATAGCATCTGATATTCATTTATCACTAACTCTGCCAGGAATTATACTAAGGCTTGAGGAGGATCACTTGCCTGTGGTCACATGGATTTAAATTAAAGGATTACTAATCTAGTCTCCAGCTCCACATTCCATACTTTAGCCCACCGAATATGACTGAGCCCCTTCACATGTCCAGCTTTTATACTGAAGGGTACCTTTTAGATATAAATAACATTATATGGTTCTTCCTCTGTCCCTCTGCAAATAGATCATGCTACTATGCTACTAAAATTTAACTGCTTAAGGAAATGTCTGTATCCTTAAGATCTTCCTAGGGATTCGTTCAAATGCTGGAACTGATTGAATTTATTGTTGCCATCTCAGACAAAAAGGTGAAGCAAAATCTGAGTCAGTAAACTAGCTAGGACGATGCTTTGCCATGTTTTAACCTACTAAATCTCCTTCGATGTTATTCTCGCCGACACTTCTTTATCCTCAAGGAAAACACTGTCACCCTCTGCTCCATGCTCACATACCCACACTCCCACCCCACCCTCTCTCACAGGAAATAAACTCATAAGCAATGTATCACACTGCCACAGTAGACCAGGGAAAGACAACTTTGTGAATTATTAGCGAGCTTCAGGAGTAAATATAATCCAACCGCCTTACGGGAGTCTATCTTGCCTTCGTTCAGTGAAAGTTTGGAAAATAATTGAAAGTTGAATAACCAACATCTGAGGAGAAAGGCAGGGAAGGCATCTGTAAGAACAATCATGCAAGAAAACCTCAGTAATTAGATTACTTCCCAATTAATCTAAGGGGCAGAGAGCTGCAGAAGCCCAGCAGGAGACGAGATTAATTAGCAAGGCCTGGCAGGCAAAGCCAACTTCAATGAAGATCCTGTACAAGGAGCACAGGTCCCTGCCCCACATTATGCCACAGGGACAAAAGGTCCAGTTCTCAAAGGAGAATGTCTGTGAAGGGACTTGTTTGTTAAATCAAGAGTTTAGATTTTAGAAGTCAGAGAGATTATGAGGTTTGGGATTTCGGTGTATAATTTTGTGGGACACAATTCCATCCACAACACTCCTCCATCTGCCTCTAGGACTGTTGTCTAGCCTCCCACCATATCTCTGTCTCCCCTCCTTGACCTCTCCACGCCATAGAATGATCTTCCTATAATATAGAAAAATTTATATTATTCTTCTGCTGGAAAATGTTATCTGATTGAGTGAGGTGGCACCTGTAATCCTAGCAATCCGGGAGGCTCAGGCAGGAGAATCACAAATTCAAAGCCAGCCTCAGCAATTTAGTGAGGCCCTAAGCAAGTTAGTGAAACCCTGCCTCAAAATAAAAAAATAAAAAGAGGACTGGGGATGTGGCTCAGTGGTTAAGCACCCCTGGGGTCCATTCCTAGTACCAAAACAGACACACATACACATACATATAAATTGAAATAAATTGAAATTAGGAGCCAAAAGGATTATTTAGATCACCAGTTTTCATAGTTAAGCTGCCAACAAGTACAGGAGTCTCCTTCCGCCTTTCCCTTTCCATGAAAACATATAGGACTACAGGGATAGGAACTGGGCTATTATACAAAGGGCTATAATTATGGTCCCTCATTAGCCCAAATTATCTGAAAACTGCACTTCAAGGATTCAGATTCAGGAAGTCAGGGAGGTGATGGAAGCTGGAATCTGAGAAGAATTCTAAATTAAAACCAAACCCTAGATATCCTCCCTCTGGGAACATAAGTTACCACCCTCCTGCTTCCTTCAGCAAAAGTTTCCTGCTTTTCCCTCATGAGGAGGTGCTCAAATATGCTGTTTTGATTTTGCCTGTAGACCTTCACTACAGTATTATTTTCTACCTCTTTAATAGAAGCTCTGGCAGTGGCACATGCCTGTAATCCCAGTGACTCAGTAGGCTGAGGCAGGAGGATTGCAAGTTCAAAGCCAGCTTCAGCAACTTTGTGAGACCCTGTCTCAAAATCAGATACATATTTTATATATATGTGTATATATATGTACATATACATATTATATATATATATACACACACATACATATTATATATATATATATAGAGAGAGAGAGAGAGAGAATGTGCTGGTGATGTGGCTCAGTGGATATGCATCATTGGGTTCAAACCCCAATACCAAAAAAAAAAGTCGCTCTGGATTTGTGTGCAAATTCCAATTGATATGAAAGCTATATACTTATCTTACTCCTCCCCAGAAGGGGGCTTCCATTACAGACCCAAAACAGAAACTACCTTTCATATCAGTGGGAATTCTTTCTTTTTCTCCCTCTCTCTCCCTCTCCCTCCCTCCTCCCCTCCTCTCTCTCTCTCTCTCTCTCACACACACTCACACACACACACACACACACACACACACGCCCCTGGAAGAAGGGGCACTACCCCAGCTCACAATACCAGAATCTCAAGACCAGTCGAGAGGCTAAACTGAATGCGAGTCTTGCAGGAGACATATGGTAGCCCTCCTTTACTTGACAGATAGCATAGGAACCAAGATGGCACCTGCCACTTAGAAGGAGGCAGAAAGCCCAGGCGTGAGGAAGCTCACAAATGTCTATAAGGCTTGCCAGAGTGGTAGGAGAGGGCATAGACACAGTAGGATTAACAAGCCTAGCTGTCATACTTAACTTTTTCTGTTATGATTTATTTCAGAGTTTGAAAGCTTTTAAATTTTCCCCCTTAAAAACTCAGGCTATGGGCCTGGAGCAGTGGCTCAGTGGTATCACACTTGCCTAGCAAGTGCGAGGACCTGGATTCAAACTCCAGCAACTCATACACAAGTGTGAGAAAAACAAAAAAACAGTTGAATAAAATAAAAATCAATTCTCTCTCTATATATAGATATATAGAGAGAGAGAGAAATATTTAGATATATAGATATAATATATATATTTTAAAAACAGCAGCAACAACAGCAACTTAGGCTATAGCAGACGGATTAACAGGAACCTCAGAGGGATGGAGTGGTGGCTCAGTGGGAGAGTGCTTGCCTGGCAAGGTTCAAACCTGAGCACCACATGCAAAACCAAGTGTCAGAAAAAAAAGGCCAGATGAAAAACTAAATAAAATTGATTAAAAAACAAAAACAAAAACAGGAACTTCATAAAGGGGCACCCAAGGACAGCCACTCCAGGAGCACAGAGAAGTGGTTTCTTGGGCCCAGTACTGCCATCTCTCAAGAGCTTCCTTTTGTAGGTCTCTCTGCTAGAAATGCCTATGTCTCAAGATTGACCATTTTTACGCTTCTGAGTCTTTAATTATTTTTTTCTTCATTTACGCTAATTGGCCTTTTAAAAAGGTTAGATGTGCCATTCAAGTGTGAAAAGCATCAATACATCTATGGGGGATGCTGATATTTCTGGAGACCCTACTCTCCCTACTAGAACAGTTAATCCAATGTTTCATATTTCCCAGCAGAGCTGTCCATGAAGGATGGGCAAAGGTCAAGCTCCAGGCCCGAGAACCCAATTCCTATCTCCCTTCCTTCTGTAATCCCCTAACACACGGTCCCAGTCCTGCCTTGGCCCCATACCTTCAATAGCAAGGAAGAAAACATGCCATGCTGGGCCAGCCAGGAACCCACTGGCACATTCTGCATTAGGTCAAGATATAAACAGCATCCCTCACAGCAGCCACAGAAGTCTTAGCACTTATATACAATACCTGAGCCGGGCTCAGTGGTGCGCACTTGTAATCCTAGCTACCTGGGAGGCTGAGGCAGGAGGATTACAAGTTAAGACCAGCCTGCACAATTTACTGAGGCTTTGTCTCAAATTTTAAAAAATAAAGGCTGGTGATATAGCGCAGTGGTAGAATGCCCTTGAGTTCAATCCTTAGTAACAAGCAAAACAAAGAAATTTGAAAAATTTAAAAGCCAATAAGCATAAATGAAAAACAGAAGAATTGATTACAGGTAAGATCTAGAGGAGGGCCAAAGCTAAGACACAGACTTTCTAATGCTATAATCTCTAGTCCCTACAAGACCAGCCCAACTTTCCAACCACAGGTAGACGCTTCTGGATGTCTAGTTTGGGACTACTATGAATTTTCCCTCAGTGAGACCTCCTCATAGCCCGACCTTTATGCCCAGTTTTATCTCTGTTGAGAACAAAGTGAGTGAATAGAATGTGCTGTCCCCTGTACACCAAGTTAACATATGCCTGAGCCAACAGGAGCAGAGGAAGTACGTGGTCATGCTTCCTAAAGCATGAACAGTGTGAGAAGAGAAGCCTTCCCCGTTCACTCACCGATCCCTTAAAGTCCAAACTCCCCAGCCAGAAGCCAGGACAGTCTGTGACTTGATGAGCGGTGAAGCTGCTCCTTACCATGATCAAAATCTAAGACCTCAGGCTCCTCCACCTCCACACAAGAAAAAGAACTTCCCCAAACACCAGCCAAGGGAATATCTGAATCATTTCCAATGTTTGTTCACTGGTGGCCATTTCTCACACTCACCCATGAAATCTCATTTGGGCCAAATCTGCAGAAAAGTCCAAGTGTACTTAGGAACCTAGATTTAGTTATAATCATAAATGATGCCCAAATAGCAATGATGGAAAGAAAAAGAGAAGTCCACAATCAGAGATCTACTTGCTGAACTTAGCTGAAACCGAACTTAGCAGAATCCAGTCACTAAATTTTAAAGCATGATCAAGTCTAAATAAAACTCCAAATCCTAAGCATACGATGCCTACCATTGTCACTTCTTTTCTCCACTGGAAAAAGAACTCTTTAAAAAAAACAAAACAAAACAAAACAGAAAACAGTGTAAGATCCTTAATCCCAAAGTAGCAGCCTTTCCCCCCTACCTAGCAAGAGAAGCATTATAAAGAGGCAATTGTGCGGTGCAAAGGCTGGGCAGCACAGCCCAAGGAAGCTGTGCGGACAAAGGGAAGAGGAAAAGAAGAGCAGACTTCCCCAGAGCCAAACTCACAGCATGCACGCGCTGACACTTTTCCTTCCAACTAGACAAAAACAGCTTGCTCCCGATTCCTGTAACTGTTTTCTTGAATGTGAGCACAGTGAAACTAACCAGGAGGAAATGAGACAGAATAAGAAAAGGAACATCCACTAAGAACTGCTTGGAAGGCAGATGAGGAGAGGAAAGGGACCAAGGGATGGAAGAGGGGAAGGAAAGGAGAAGTACTGGGGAGTGATATTGGCGAATTATACCCTTACAATAGATGCCTGTACGAATGTAACGACAAATCCCACCATTGTGTACAACCATCATGCACCAACTTAAAAATGAGGATAATTTTAAAAATAGAACTGCCTGGACCCAAGTTTTCGTTTTCCAAATCCTTATTGACAGCCCAGTCAGGGAGGGAGTCCAGTAATCCTTCAGGAACCTAGGCAGTAAGATCTTTTCTTGTAGAACAAACACATCTGCTTCTGACCTTGCTTATTGCTCTCCCTGAGAAAGCTGCACAATGCTCTGCTCCTAAATTACCAAGCTTTGCTTCCTAAGAATCCGCAGGTGAGGACTTGTCCCGCTCATGCTTCTCAGAATGCAATGAACACTTCCTACTTCCTTACATAATTCCACACCAGAGAAGCAGCTCCCTTGCCACTTCTGCCTAAAATATCAAGGACTTTGTACCAACTACTACACTGAATAAATGTTTTCATTACAAATTAATGAAAATCAACTTAGCTATTAAATACTTGATTCATTGCTAGAGGTAGATTTTAATTTCCCATATATGAGATATTGCAGAAGAACTGTAAAAACATCATTAAAATGGACAGGTATCCAAACCAAGATAAGGGCTACTCCTAAACTCACACGTACACTTTGTCCCTATTCTTAACCCATTACCCCAAAAACAACCTTAGTATTTACGGGGCGCTTAAATGGACAAAAATGTATCCATGCTTTGCTTTTGCACCTGTAACAATCTAAAAATGTTATACCTAAGATTCCACACAGTATATACATTATGCTATCCTTTATAATTTTAAAAGAATAAATATAGCCAGGCACAGTGGCACATGCCTGTAATCCTAACAACTTGGGCAGCTGAGGCAGAAGGATCACAAGTTCAAAGCCAGCCCGAGCAACTTAGTGAGGCCCTAAGCAACTTAGCAAGACCCTGTCTCAAAAAAAAAAAAAGAAGGCTGAGGATGTGTCTCAGTGGTTAAGCACCTCTGTGTTCAATCCCTGGTACAAAATATATTTAGTAAATTATATATTATGTAATAATATACATTTGTGCATGCTATGTTGAACAGAACATCTCTAAGATGATTCACCAAAAATGAGATAAAAGTAAGAAAGAGTTTTACTTTTCCTTGTGTATCTTTTTATGCTTGAGTCTTGGTCAATGTGTCTATATTATTTATTCAAAAATTAAACTACAACGTTTTGCCTAGAATGAAATGCTGCTTGGGAAATATACGGTAGGGGAGCCCTGTCAGTTACCTCCTCTGGCAGTTCCTGGGCAGCCCTTGCACAGAGCAGCCACTAGCCAGCGGCACAGCCTCCCTCCCACTCCTCCATGCACTTGGCAAGATACTAGGAAAGGTCTCCAAGGAAATCATCGGGACTGAAGACTAATACACTCATATTTGAATTTGCCCAGACAACGTCATCTGTTTGAGAAAGACCTTTCTCTGCGAAACACTAAAGTGGAAAGCTGGGACCAGAATGTGAGGACAGTGACCGCCTTGGCAGATTTTTCTAGCCAACATGCAGATCCTTGGCTTCAAAGCAGTGCCAGAAACCATGGGGGCAGAGTCCAGATAGCAATCAAGATAAACAGACTATGAATGACAGCACATGTCAAGATTTTTCTGAGTGAAATTTCAACCTGATGCTTAGTCTTTCCTTGACATCACCTAGTCATCTACAACACTTTTTAGTTCCCCTGTGCTTTCTTGACTTAAATCCACTTACACACACCCTATTATTGTCAGGTTTTCTCCCTGGGCAAAGAGAGTTTCACAACCATATTCAACTCAATCACAGAATTTGTTCATTGCAGGAAGCCGAACCAAACCATAGGCTCTGTATAGTGTAGACTGGAAACTTTAAATTGAAAACTGGAGTTTTAATGTGTGAGGATGTGGCCAGGGCAGCAGCATCACATGAACCTGACCCGGGGTTCCAACTCCCCTTACCCAAATCCTGCCACATTCTTCCCTATCTTCTTTCTTGCTCATCCAATTAATAAACCTCCTGAATCAGTCCTTCACGACCCAGGGTTAGAGCCTTCCTCAGGACACCTCCACAACCCCAAAGAAGTTGAGGTACATCTTGTCTGTTTCTAATGGCTCATTGGTCCCTTGTCTGCACAAAGTAAGCAGGCCACACAGCTTGTCCTGCTCACCCAGAAGACACAGCTTCAAGATCCTCCCACTTGGGGCTGGAGCGGTGGCTCAGCAGTTATGGCGTTTGCCTGGCATGCACAAGTACACGGGTTCAGACCGCAGGACCACGTACACAACTAAGTGTGGAGCATTGAAAACATGAAAAACTAAAAATTGATTCTTTCTCTCTCTTTTAAAAAAATAAAAATATATCCTCCCACTTACGAGATCATCAAAGCACTGTCCACAGCAGGTAAGTGGGGAGGAGGAATACGTCTGTTATTTGTTCCTTTGAATCATACTTCCCTCTGTGGGAGGCTCCTCTACAACCTCTCTTCCTTTAGTCTCAGAATTTTTGTTCTGTTTTGTTTGCATTACTGAGGATGGAACCCAGGGCCTCACATGTATGAGGCAAGTGCTCCATCTCTGAGTTACACCCCCTAGCCCTGAATGTTTGTTTTAAAAACATACAGAGAAACACAGAAATTAATATTTATCTGAGACATCAGATGACCTATGTAATCATGCCAAATGGTTAATTTGAAATGAGAATCCGTGGAATATTTTTTGTTTTTCCTCTTTGCTGCCCTATGGGCACATTATTACAGCCTGCAGAGCAAGAACAACAAAGAAAGAGTATGCTCTGCGAGCCTAACTCAAACAACACGGCTTGAAGGAACAATAATGTTTTTATAGATCAGAAGAATAGTCCTATGGAGAAATCAGTAGTTCAATCCAGAATCTCACCAAGTAAATTGTATTCTTTCTGCGGACAGAGGCATAGTGGGTTGCTAGACGCATAGTAAGTGCTTAGAAAACATAGGAGAATCGATGTGTTGCAATGAAAATTCACCTAAGGTCTCACGTACAGGTAGCTCAATGTTTGCAATAATTCACCCATCCCAGAATCCATAGCACAAATCCGTGCACATAACGTTCTCACGTTTGGTTTGACTACATCCCTAAAGCAAAGGCTCCAGAGGAAAGAGAAACTTGCTCCTATTCACAATGTTAAAAAATAATAATGCAGTGCTTACAATAATTTTAGATTTTCAATGATTTTTATTTTCTCACTGTTCAATCAGTTTGCTAACCAAGCATACTTACAAAAGATCTCAGTTTGCATTTTGGGGGGAGAAAAAAAAAATCTGGGCTTGGCCAGGCATGGTTGCCACACCTAGAACACCAGCTATAAGGAGGTTAAGGCAGGAGAATTGCAAGTTTGAGGCCACCCTGGGAAACATGAGACCCTGTTTCAAAATAAAATAAAAAGGAGCCAGGCAGTGGTGCATGCCTGTAATCCCAGTAGCTTGGGAGCCTGAGGTAGAAAGGTCACAAGTTCAAGGCCAGTCTCAACAACTAAATGAGACCCTAAGCAACATAGTGAAACCTGTCTCAAAATTGGGGGGCGGAGGGAGGTGGGGCAGGGAGAGACTGAGACAGGAGGAGTACAATTTTGAGACCAACCTCAGCAACTTAGTGAGACCCTGTCTCAAAATAAAACATAAAAAGGGCTGAGGATGTGGCTCAGTGGTAAAGCACCCCCGGATTCAATGCCTAGTACCAAAAAAGAGAAAGAATGAATGAAAAGAAAAGAAAAAAGAGAGAAGAAGGGAAAGGAGATAAAGTCCAGTGGTACAGCACTTGCCTAGCATGTACAAGGCCCTGGGTTCAATCCCCAGTACTGTAAATATAAATAAATGAAATAAAATTCTGCACTAAATAGGTAAAACAAACCTCAGCTGTCAAAACAAGATCAAAGTTTTTCATCCATCGTATAACTGAGACTCATTAAAGCAAGACACGCGCTATTTATTAGGTGGATGGAAAGAAAACTGAAGAAGTCAGAACTGAAACCAGTTGTAAGTGGCTCATAACCTTGTTGTCCAGCACCTGCCCCAAAGCTCCTGAGTCATTTACAATAAGCAGCCCAGGCCCTTGGTCCGTGTCAGTTAATCACTGACCCTCTAGGCACACAGTGGATGGAGTTGCCCCACCTCTCCAAACCAGCTGCTTGAACTGACTAGCAGACCTCGAAGTCCTTAGAACTGCCAATCCTCAGCTTCAGGTGAACTCAGTCACCACATTTCTCCCTTCCCATTCCCAGATCACCACATGATGAGACCCCAACAAGCCTTATAAACCCATCCCATTCAATCTCAGCTGACCCTCCATGAAGGCTGACCTGTACATGCAGTAGCTCTTCTCAAACTCCACTGTTCCCTAATGCTCAGTCTCATCCTTCCTGCCTCTCACACAGAGATTATATCAGACAGGCATACTCTCAACTCCTCCCTCCTCAGAGTGACCTCATGTCTTTACCTGGACTTTCTTCCCTCATTACCTAAGAAAGGTTCTGAATACAGCACTAGGTCCTCAATACCCTGCTAAAACTTTGTCTTCCTGACCCTGATGACCTGACCTCAGACTATACTACCTCCATCCCCTATCTGTTCTATTTCCCAACATCCCAGCTTCAATTTTCTTCCCTACACTCCATTCCTGAGAAATACCACTCAATCCAATGAATTAAAACTCTACAACTTCATCTCTTTTCTCTTGAGCTCTAGACTCTACTTTCAAACTCCTGCTCCAACTTTTTCAAATGCTCTGTGAACACCTCAAATTTAATTTTGCTTAAGAAGAATTTGATCTCTCATTTCTCTAAAATCCTATTTCCACTCTGTTAATGACATCACCATCACCACAAAACACCTACTTTAGAATTTAACTGACAGCCTTACCTACTGCCTTTCTGAATCAACTACTATGTTTGTACCAGAGCCATACTTCCCACGAGCTGTCCTTAGCCATTGACAAAGCCAAGAAAGAGAACTAATGCACTCATTCCTGTGAGACAGGAGACTTTAGCTCAAGGACTCCCCCTTGGCCTAAATGAACCTTTCTTAGATTTGTGCAGCAGTGTAAGACTCTTTCTGCCTAATTTTCCTTCCACCTTTCTCCCTTTCCACCAGGGTCACACCTGCATTAGTTTATCTTCTCCTGCTGCTTGCTATCACCAATAAGCATCTTGTGTGATTTTTTTTTTGCCTAGAGAGAGAGGAATAGAAGAAAGAGAATGAGAGACTCAACTTTATTTTTCATCTGGGTCTTGTTTTTCTGACACTTAGTTGTGTATGTGGTGCTGGGGTCCTCGTGCATGCCAGGCAAGTACTGTAACCACTGAGCCACACTCCAGTCCTTGTGTGTCTAATTTTGTCATTGGTGTCTGCTTCCTAGTGAGACTGAACTAAAGAACATTTAATATATCACATCTAAATTTGCCAACAATCTCTCAGCTGGCTCTCTGCACTCTGCAAAAAGCTAGGTGGAATGCTAATGATGGCTTCTGTGATAACTCCTAAGGACTCCTCATTGCCAAGGTAGGGGAATCCTTTACAGCTCCAAGTCCTCCAGATTATGTCCCCATATCTTGTTTTCCACGCCCTTCTGCAACTTAACTGTCTACTCGAATGTTCTATTCACCATTCCTCTGTTGATGCTTTAGCCTCAGCCAGAGTATTGATCCTATCTGCAGAACCAAAGCACTCTTCAATATCTATCTCCCCATCGGGTACAACCTCTAGTACGGGACTATGTTATCTTTTACCTCCTCCCTCTATACACCCAGTGTCTAAAAAGTATTTCCATAGTAGTCTCTCAATGAATGCAGAATATAAATAGATGGGCGAAGCTGTAGAAGCAGATGCTGAAGAGGCAAATTTGGTAATAGAAACTCATCAATCTACTGGTAACAAAGGTGACAGGAAACACCAATTCAAAACCAAAACGCTGAGGCTGGAGAGGTGGCTCAGCAGTACAGCATTTGCCTGGCATGTTAGAACCCACCTAAGGAGGAACTCAGGGTACTCTATTAATGATCAGCAACTTGCTGGCAATGTGAGAGAGCCACCTTGGAATGGACCCTCCAGTTCAGCGAAGCATCCACCAACATGTGGCTGCACCCAAGAGAATCCGAGCCAGAGCCACAAGCCAGGTTTCTCGTGAATTATTGGCCCACGGAAATAAGCTATCAATATTTTTCGCCATATTGGAAATTGAGCCCAGGGTATTCCAGCGCAGAATCCTTTCGATTTTTTTATTTTTTATTTTGAGACAGGGTCTCCCTAAGTTGCCCAGACTGACTTTGACATTGGGTTCCTCTTTGCCTCAGTCTCTGAAGTAACTGAGATGTTTATAATCCCAGGTCCAGCTAAGCCATCAAATTATACAGCAATTTCTTATGTAGTAAAGGCTAACCTATACAATGGCTTTTCTAAAAGTGTCTATTAAAAAAAATTGGGCTGGAGCCATGGCACAGCGGTTACGGTGCTTGCCTGGCATGTGCGAGTATGTGTGTTCAAACCCCAGCACCATGCATACAACAAAGTGTTGGAACAACAAAAGCAACATGAAAAACTAAATAAAAATTGATATTTTCTATCTTTCACTGTTCCTCTCTCAAAAAAAAAAAAAAAAAAAAAAAGTTGCCAGGTGCGGTGGCACATGCCTGTAATCCCAACAACTCAGGAGCCTGAGGCAGGAGGATCGCAAGTTCAAAGCCAGACTCAGCAACACAGTGAGGCTCTAAACAACTTAACGAGATCCTGACTCAAAATAAAAAATTAAAAAATGGGCTGGGGATGTGGCTCAGTGGTTAAGCGCCCCTGTGTTCAATCCCTGGTACCAAAAAAAAAAAAAAAAAAGAAAGAAAGAAAAGTTAAGGAAATGATACCATTTGTACAATATATAATTTTGAAATATAAAATATTTTGACAATACTGGATGAATCCCAATGTCCATTAACAAGATGAAGAAGAAAAAATTTTACACTTTATGTTCTTTATCTGAATAGCATGACCTATTTGGCTCCTCATCTCTGTATGTCAGCATGCTTATACCTTTTATGCCAAAAAATTTAGAAAATCCAAATGCTAAAAATTATAAAGCCTAAGATTTCTAATTTGGCATTCTAATTTTAAGAGGAAGGGTGGAAATGATTATAATTTAGAATTCGTCTTTTTTTTTAAAGAGATACAGAGACAGAATCAATTTTTATTGAGTTTTTCACATGGCTTTCGTTGCTGGACACTTAGTTGTGTACGTGGGTGCTGGGGTTTGAACCCGTGTACTTGCGCATGCCAAGCAAGCGCTGTAACTGCCGAGCCACTGCTCCAGCCCTCACCCCTCCATTTCTATCAGGATATGCCTTCACATTCATCTGACTGTCCACAAATGATTGACAGCGTTACTCTCAGACTCCAGCGAAGATGGTAGTGCAACAATGCCTAAGTGTTGCTTAATCATGCCTTGCAGGTTACTATTTGCCATTTCCTTTTTCTCAGTGAAGGTGCTGCTTTTTGAGTTTTTTCATTCTTGTATAACACATTTACATACAAAAAAGTCAACACAAAAAGGTCATCTTTGCTAGAAACACACACTGTAACCCCAGCACCTCAAGAGGCTGAGACAGAAGGATCACAAGTTCAAAGTCAGGCTCAACAAATTAGCAAGGCCCTAAGCAACTAGGCAAGACCCTGTCTTTAAAAAAAAAAAAAAAAAATGCTGGGGATGTGGTTAAGTGCCTCTGGGTTCAATCGCTGGTTTAAAAAAAAAAAACAAAACTGCATCTAATAAAAGATATATTGATTCCTCAACAATTTCACATCATTTCTAAACAATCATGCCATTTTTATCCATGGTTCTTTTTTTTTTGGGGGGGTACTCAGGGACTCTCTACCACTGTGCCACATCCCCAGCCCTTTCTTTTTTATTTTGAGATAGGGTCTTGCTAAATTGCTGAGGCTACCCTAGAATTAGTGATACTCTCGCTTCAGCCTCCTAAATCACTGGGATTATAGGTAACACCTGAAACTTTTTAATCTCCTGCCCTAATGTATATTAAAGAAAGTAAGATAGGGGGCTGGAGTTGTAGCTCAGCATTAGAGCACTTGTCTGGCATACACAAGGTCCCAGATTCAAACCCCAGCACCACATATACAATTAAGTATTGGAGAAACAAAAACCCAGACGAAAAAGTAAATAAAACTGATTCACTCTAAAAAAAAAAAAAATAAGATGGAAGTGCCTCAGGGGCAGTCATTGTATTTATTCCTAAGTATATCCTCATATTATGTTGCTATAGTGGAGAGTCAAACATTTAACAAGTTAGTGCCCAGGTGTGGTGGAACAGACCTGTAATCCCAGCAATTTGGGAGGCTGAAGCAGGAAAATGGCAAGCTCGAGGTTGGACGGGGCAACTTAGTGAGACGCTGTCTCAAAATAAAAAAAATCAAGGCAGTGCAGGGGCCCAAACCTGTAAACCCAGGGACTCCGGAGGCTGAGGCATGAGGATCACAAGTTCAAAGTCAGACTTAAAAATTTAGCAAGGCCCTAAGCAACTTAGTGAGATTCTGACTCAAAAAAAAAAAAAAATCGGTCGAGGGCAGACGGGGAGCCTAGTGAAGTGGCTCAGTGGTTAAGTGCCTCTGGGTTCAATCCCCAGAATGAACCAATAGATTAATTAAAAGTGACTGGGATATAGCTCAGTGATAAAGTACCCCTGAGTTCAAGGCCCAGTACCAAAAAGAAAAAAAAATTAGGCAACAATTTGATTGTTCAAGGTATTGGATCAGCAAGTGTCTGCCTACTATAAATTAATGACAAGCTGAGTGTGGTGGCACATGGTATAATCCCACCAATCTGGGAGGCTGAGGCAGGAGGATCACAGGTTCAAGGACAGCCTGGGCCACTTAGTGAGACTCTGTCTCAAAACTTAAAAAAAAAAAAAGACAGGGCTGGTTATGTCGCTCAGTGATAGATCACCCCTGGGTTCAAGCCCCAGTAACTGCCCCCCCCAAAAAAAAGAATTAATGATAAAAGCATAAGGATGAGATACATTCTGTTATGAGGGACTGTATAGATATGTGGAAACAGCTCATATTTAAAAAACTGAACTCTTACACACAAATCTGTCCAGTAAACTAACATTCTTATCTACAAAAAACAACTCAGGAAGACAGCCTGCTGGAAGTTGGCTTTGCAGAAAGCCAGGTTGCTATGCCTAGTGACAATCCAGGAACTGAACAAAAACTTCCATGACAATTGTCTTAAAATGGTCAGGACTTGATTGACAACTGTCAGCTTCCCTAATTTTTGTCCCACTTCCAACCAAAACCAAATATGCACCCCTAACCAATCACTCTGTAGTTAGGCCTCCTACAGCCTCCAGTGCCAACAGCCTCCACTGGGGCACACCTGCAGCCTTCCCTTTACCACACTACAGCTTGCCCCTCTGCCAAAATTCATGTCCAACCCAAAGGGAGTGACGAAGTCACCACCTGCAGCTGCATTACACAATGTTCCTTCTCTCTGATCACTGCCCTCTCTTAACCATGTGTTAAAAATCACTCTAAAATAGACGAATACAAATTAACAGAAGAACTAAAAGAAGTCTAGCAGAGAAAGCAGAAGGGGAGACCGGTGGAAGGACAGTAGAGGAGAAAAGGGTTAATGGGGGAAAGAAGGGAAAATATATTTTGCACCTCAAGGAAACTAAGTAACTCCCACACAATACAAATGGGAACAGTAAAATAAATAATTCAAAAGGTGATCAGCAGAAGCAAGGGAC
>PVKS010034258.1:0-21033 GCA_004027875.1 Aplodontia rufa | reverse complement strand
ATGCAATGTTGAGTTAATGATTCAAAAGGGCAGTATAGACTAAAGATGATTTACTTTTAAACCAAGTAAAAATAAATTTCACTCTTGATTAGAAAATATACAATTGGAAAATAATTTATTCAAATATTATTTAATTGTTATTATAATTTTCTCCTTTACATTCTGGGCATCTAATGGCTATAGAAGAAAAGGAAATTTTAAAATAATTTTTATCTTTATTCTATCAACTTATTGGTGCAGTTGTACTTACTGTATCTTTTCTCTAATTAGAGATGGCACATAGACTGGCTCATTACTTCTGCTTAATGAGCCAGGCTCCATGCCACCTCTCTAATCAGAAAAGAGATAGGTACAGAATGTTCCTCTAGACTTATTATAAATCATTTTCTTTCTCTCACTTGTTCCTTTTTTTAATCAAAAAATTAAGTCACTATCCTCCATAGTTTTGTCCATATCCAAAATGGTTTCATTCAGAAGAGGTAATTGTGCAAGAGATTGCTGCGAGCTCAATTAAAGGTGCTCCCGTGCAGTGCCAGTCTGACTGTCTGACAACAGACTCTTTAAATGAGGGCCTGTGGTAGAGGAAGATGTATCTTTTCCTGGTGAGCTTGAACTTGGCTCTCTATTTCTGCACCCAGAAAGTAACAAGTTTCCTCATGAGTGTTGGCTACAACAGAGATCTTTGAGTTTTATATCTGAACAGCCTAACTCTCTAGAAAGATTCTTGCCAATGACACGTTCTGTTCCTGTAGGGCTTATCTTTGCCTCCTTTAGGAAATTATCCAGTGGAGAAAAGGAATATTTTTCACTGAATCCTCATCTATATATGTTAATTGGATAATCTTATTTGTGAGGCTGACTTTTAGATACAAAAATAGAAGCACCTTAGCTAGATCAACAAATGTGTATCAGGTCCTTTTTCTTAGAGTATTTGCTTCCAGTTAGAGATTCATTTCAGTGACACACATTGCATGTTTCGCCTTGGGGAACTGCAGCAGATATACAGTTAGAAGGAGTCACTAATGTCATTGTGGTCACTGACACAATAGTTCTCCAAATTTTGGGTTTAAAACTACAAAACTATGTTCATCACAACTTTTTAGAACTGTTTCTGAACTCATCAGCAGAGTCCTTACTTTTTTATTAAAGGTGGAGATTTCTGTATTATGTGTTCAAGCATGTAGAAGTTTCTTAAGAAGTTATTGGTCATTAAGAAATCAATAAACATTTGTTGAATCTAGAAGCAAAATCCTGGGGAAAAAAGATAATCATTTAAAGCTAATAATTCCCTTTCCTTCCATGTTTCCCACTTTGTGTACTTCTTAGCCATCTGTTTGTTCTTGATCCTAGAGTTGGAAGGCTTCTTATATTCTTTTTACCTGCTGGAGGATGGAGTTCAGTGCTTGGTATATGCCAGGCAGGTGCTCCACCACTGAGCCACATCTCCAACCCTTGAAGGCAACTTTTAATTTCTACTAGTGGCCTATTGTGTGTGAATTTCTAACATTAGCTAGGTGTAGGAAATTAATTTTCCATTTAGTTCAATTGAGATTATGCTATTTTTTTTCTGAGAGTAAGATTTGGGGAGAATTGAAAGGAAAAGAAATAAAAGTATAAAAATTGGTGAATGAAGACAGGTAAGTGGAATAGAAAAAGAGTATAGGGATAAGGTATACTTTGATATACAGAAGGACTGAATTAAACAAAAAGTTGGTTTCATATCATTGCATGACAATTATATAGCAATACTGTCAGGACAATTGGTCAGTATGGTATTAAAATAGATGTTAAATATGTGCTTCATAACCATGCTAAGTAAAAACTTTTGAGGAATTAAAGTTTGAATATAAAATATGAATATAAAATATGTGATCATGAGGTAGTGGAGAAAAGTGAAGGCAAGTGCTTATATAATCCTGATATAATGAAGACTTTTATTAGCATGATACCTGTCGAGAAACAAAAGAGCTGAAACATCTGACTACTACACTAAATATTTAAAATTCAAACAGTGCTTATCATTCTGTACTTAATTTGGCAAAGAGTAAAAAAAGAGATAATACCAGAGTTGGAGGGATTTTGGGGTATTCTGGCAAACTATCAAGGTAGAAAATGTTGAAAGTACATGAGTTAAGAAATCTGCTTTGAGGACATTGTCTTAAGATAATAATAGAAAAGGGATTAAATGTGGACTGAAATGTTCACAGTAGAATTATCTGACATAGCAAATAATTGGAATCAGTTAAAAACTTCAGAAGAGAATTTATTGTGCTCGCTTCGGCAGCACATATACTAAAATTGGAACGATACCGAGAAGATTAGCATGGCCCCTGCACAAGGATGACGCACAAATTCATGAAGCGTTCTGTATTTTTTAGGGCTGGGATGTAGCTCAGTGGCAAAGCGCTTGCACAGCATTCGCAACGTCCTGGGTTCGACCCCCAGTTCCAAAAAAAACAGAAGAGAATTTATCAAATAAATTTTAATTCATACCTACACGGAATAATATATACTATTAGAGTAAAAGTATGACTTTTATAGGAACATGGCAATGATTTCATGTGTTATATAAGCTAAAACAAGGGTGTGGAATGATCTCTGAGTTCAGTGCATATGTTGTAAACACACCTGTTATAAATAAATGTTATAAACATTTATGTTCTGAACACATATGTATATAAATGCCTTGAAGACATATGCCAACATGCTATTCAGAATGTTAATGTTAATCTGTGTTACTATAAGTAAATGACATTCACAATTTCTTTGGTATGGATTGCAATTATTTTTTAGTAAGCTATATTATTTTGTAATAGAAATTTTAAATGTTTTATATTATTGGACAAAATTAGAAATGGAAACATTTCACAGACTAGATTCATTCTGTCAAAATAATTGAGAGTTGGCCAGAAAGGCCTAATTATTTTACAGTAGAGAGGTAGTCTTAGGAATTTTGTTTATGTAAATCTTATACTGGAGTTGAGGAAAATAAAATCTATATTACATCTCATCAAACGTACAAATTATTAGTGATATAATAATTTGTGCCTGAAAAGCAAGGCATGAAATTTAGAAGCAGAGACAGTTTTGAGTTTGAATCCGAGCTCTGCTTTTTAAAAGCCAAGTGACTTTGGCAAATAGTTTAACTTCCATTCCAATTTCCTAACTTGTTTCCTCATTTGTAAAATGTATTTATATACATTTTAAGGGTGCTTGCAAAGCTTATTAACAATGTGTGTTTGTTTCTTGTTGGTTTTTCAGTAAAATTTTAGTATCATAAAATATTGCTAATTTAGATATTACCTGAGTTTATTGATTTTTTGAAACAAATATTTTAAAACAATAACCATAAATCATATTTAATTTCTTGCCCCAAATCAAAATTCACCTAGATAAGGGAAAAAGTTCAATTTAGAGCCATGACATAGTAGATGTGCAATGTTATGTCTAGGTAAAGCTCATGAAATAATCTCTTTTTAAAGGTTAGTCCTTTCTGGTGCTCTTCAGTGTTTCCTGAAAAACCTGAGTTCCACCTGGTGTTATTTCTTCTCATCCTGAAGAACTTCCTTTTCCATTACTTATAGTTCAGTCTGCTGAAACAAGTACTCTAACCTTCTGTGCAAATTTCTAACTGATCTTTACTTGTGAAGCTGATTTTCACTGGCTATAGAATTCTACATTGATTATTTCTATTTCTTACAACTTTATTTGGTTTCATTGTCTTCTTGCCTTCATTATTTCTGGTGAAATCATCCACTGTTCGTGTTAGTGTTCTCATATGTGCCATAGATGTTTTTGGATGTTTTAAGATTTCCTTTTTGTGGTTCATAGTATCACTTTATGCTGTATGGAGACATGGCATTCATTGTATTAATTCTGCTTGAGATTCACTCAGATTCTTGAATCTATATGTTAGAACTTTCATTACTTTTGAAATGTTTTTGAACTTTTGGTTTCTTTGGCACTACTTTGTGCTTAACTGTAGTCATCTAATCATCTAGATTCAGTTATGGATTGTCTCTGGATTTATGGACGAGAAAAGCACAAACTGGCCCCAGGATTATTTTAATAAAAGGCACTAGAGAATGGGGTGGTGAAAGAGGCAGGGGAAATACTGAATTAGAATAAGTTACATTGCATGCTTTTATTAAAATGTCAATGTTTATCATATTGTAAAGTATACCTAAAAAGAATAGGGGTTTAATTGCTCTGGCTAGAATTTCAAGGTCTGTGTTGAATAGGAGTAGTGAAAGTGGACATCCTTGTCTAGTTCCTATTTTTAGATGAAATGTTTTCCATTTTTCTCCATTCAGAATAATGTTGGCCTTGAGTTTGTCATAAATGGCCTTGACTAAGTTGAGTTAAGTTCTTTCTATTCCTAGTGTTTTAAAAATGAATGGGTGCTGTATCTTACGAAATGCTTTTTCTGCATCAATTGAAATAATCGTGTGATTCTTGCTTTTAAGTCTATTTATGTGGTAAATTACTTCTATTTTTAATGTATTTTGAACCAACCTTGCATCCCTGGGATGAATTCTACTCAGTCATGGTGTACTGTCTTTTAAATGTATTTTTGTCTGTGATTTTACAGTATTGTATTGAGGATTTTTGCATCTATGTTCATCAAAGATATTGGTCTGAAATTTTTCCTTGACATATCATTGTTTTTTGTATCAGAGTGATACTGCCTTCATAAAAAGAGTTGGGCAGAGTTCCCTTCTTTTCTATTTTATAGAATAATTTGGGGAGGTGATATTAGTTCTTCTTTAAAGGTCTGGTAGAACACAGCTGAGAATCCATCCAGTTTTGGGCTTTCCTTTTATTGAAGGCTTTTGATGGCTGTCTCAACTTCATTAGAAGAAATTGATCTGTTTAAGTTTTATATTTCCTTCTGTTTCAAATTGGTTGGTTTGAATGTCTCTAGAAATTTGATATCTTCAAGGTTTTCTAGTTTATTGGAGTATAAATTTTCAAAATAGCTTCTGATGAAACTATTGTGTCATCAGAAACTATTGTTGTGATGGTTCCTTCTTCATCCCAGATGTTAATAATGTGACTTTTTGTCTCTTTTCATTAGTGTGACTAATAGTTTATTGATTTTGTTATCCTTTTGAAAACTAACATTTTGTTTTTTTTAATTATTTCCTATCTTCAACTGATTTAGTTGCTGGTACTTATTTTTCGAGGGCCTTGAGTTTAAGTGTTAGGTTATTGATTTTTTGTCTTTCTATTCTTTTAATGACTAATTTTAATGTTAAAAACTTTCCTCTTAGAACTACTTTCAGAATGTCACACACAATTTGATATGTTGTATCACTTTTTAAATTTATCTCTGGGTATTTTTAAATTTCTCCCCTGATTTCTTCTGTCATCTGTTCAGAATTCAAGAATGTATTATTTAATCTCCAGGTGTTAGACTGGTTTCTTTTATCTTATTGCTAATTTCTAGTTTCATTCCATTATAATCTTACAGAATGCAAGGTATTATCCTATTTTTATGTATTTGCTAAGATTTGCTTTGTGCCCTGGAATGTGCTCTAATTTAGAGAATGTTCCATGTGCCACTGAGAAGAAAGTGTATTCAGATATTGATGGATGAAAGATTCTAAAAATGTCTGTTAGGTCCAAACTTTTAATTATATGGTTTAGTTCTATAGCATCTTTGCTTAATTTTTATTTAGATGATCTATCTTGGAATGAAAGAGTCACCAGAATTATTATTGTGATCAATTTGGTTCTTGAAATTGAGAAGGGTTTGTTTGATGTATGTAGATGCTCTGTTGTTTGTGGCACATATATTTATGATCATTATATCCTGTTGCTGGAGTAGTATGAAATTAGCTTCTTATGATTAATTTTGGCTTGAAGTCCACTTTATGTAATATGAGAATAGTAACCACTGATTGTTTATGTGAATTATGTGGATGATATGTTTTTCCCCATCCTTTTACTTTCTGCCTATGGATGTCTTTGCCTGTGAGGTATGTCTCTTGCAGGCAGCATATAGTTGGGTCTTGATTTTTAATCCACTCTGTCAGCCTATGTCTTTTGGTTGAAGAGTTTAGACCATATACATTCAGTGTTATTATTGAAAAATGACTTTATTTCCTGCCATATTGATTTATTTTTAGTGTTTAAATTGATGTTGATATCACAGCTTTACTTCTTTAGGAGACGTGTTGATATATTCATAGAAGCTCAATTTACAATAGCTAAATTATGGAACCAATCCAGATGCCCCTCACTGGATGAATGGATCCAAAAAACTATATATACACATACATATACCATGGAGTTCGACTCAGCAATTAGAAATAATGATATTGCAGCCTTTGAAGGTAAATGGATGGCGATGGAAGAAATCATATTGAGCAAAGCCTAACCCAGACAGTCAAGTGTCCAATGTCTTCACTCATTTGTGGAGGCTGTAGCTAAACCCAGGCCTGTGTGAAAGGTCATCAACCTCATTTATTAGACCTAGCAAAGGTGTAGTAACACTTAATCTGGGGCATTCATAAATATGCATGGGGGAGGAGGGGCAGGTGGGGGAGGGGAAAGGGTGGGAGCACTGGGTGGGATCTAGGAGGAGGGGACAGGTTGGAGGAGGGGAAAGGGTGGGATCTAGGAGGTAAATCTGATTTAAGAATATATACATATCATATTGTTACTTTGGATGCATTTTTGATTATACAATAACTAATTTTTTAATAAAAATAAATTGGTGTTGATTCTCTTTTTAATGATTATTCTTCTAGTGTAATGTCTTGGTTTTCATTTTCATTTTTCATTTCTTCTTCATGAAATATTTTATTGAGTGTTTTGTTGTGTAGGGTTTCTAGTTATGAATTCTTGTCATTTTTGTTTATCATGGAAGGTATCTATTTTGTCTTCAAATTTGAAGCTTAATATTGCTGGATATAGTATTTTTGGTTGGCATCCATTTTCTTTCAGAGCTTGCTATGTATTATTCCAAGCCATTCTTGCTGGGTTGAGGAGTCAGTTGTGATAGAAATTGGTTTTCCTTTATATGTGAGCTGTTTTTTTTTTTCTCTTGCAGCTTTTAAGATTTTTGTCCTTGTTCTGTATATTAAGCATTTTAATAATAATGTGCTTTGGAGTGGATCTGTTGTGATTTTGTATATTTGGAGTTCTTACGCCTGCTGAATTTGAGTTTCCATTTTCATTCTTAAGGTTTGGAACATTGTCCAATATTATTTCATTAAAAAGATTGTGCAATCCATTAGTTTGTGCCTTTAAGCCTTCCTCCACCCTGATGATTCTCAAATTTAGTCTCTTAATGTTATTATCCCTCCTGACCTCTGGAATATTCTGTTTGTGGTCTCTTAACATATTTTCTTTATGGTCTATTTTATTTTCAAGATTATGTACTTTGTCTTTGAGGCCTGAAAATCTTTCTTCCAAGTGGTCTAATGTATTTGTGATGCTCTCCATTGAACTTTTAATTTGGTTTATTGATTCCTTCATTTCAAGGATTTCCATTTGATTCTTTTTCAGGATCTATATCTCTCTATTGAATTGATCTTTCACTCCCCTATTTCCTCCCTCACTTGCTTTCTTACAGTGTTCTTTTAGCTTATAAGACAGTTTAAATATGAATTTTCTGAATTTCCTTCTCTGACATTTCTTCCCATGTGGTATCATTGATGCTGTTTAGGTGATTTATTCCTTTTTCATACTGTTTTTATGTCTACCCATCTGTGAGTATTGTTCTAATTTCTTCTTTTAGTCAAAGCATTACTTTGTGAGCTTCTTTTTCTTGCATACCCTGTATTGGGTGGATTTCCAGACACTGTTGTTTTAATTCAGTGTGTGACTTCTGCTGGTACACATTTGAGCTGTCAAATCTCAAACCTGTGAACCTTTAGTGAACTTTTACTAGCACCCCACTAAATGGGGGCAAACAAACAATTGCATCAATGAATGCATAAAATACACAACAGTAAACTAATTACTAGGTGCTTACTATGGTATTGACAAAGTTGATTGCTGCAAAAAGGCATAGATGGTCTGGCCACCACTTGCTATCAGAAATGATAATATGTAACCATGAATCCATATCTGTTTTTAATGTACACAACAGTTGTCTGCTAAGGCCTTCCCAGCTTTGGTGTTAGGGACTGGAGTTATGAAAACCTACTGTAATAGGAAGGTAGAAACCAGCTTACAATTGCATTGAGTGAACAGAGTGTGCCAAAGAAATTTAGGATGTGATAATTATAAGGAAGGAATAAAGATGTAATTGACACAATTAATGAAGGGAGGGAGAATGAGAAACAGGATTTGGTTTTATCTGGAAAGGAAGAAAAAAGGTGAAAGAAGAGAAACAGACAATGGGGAGAAAGTACAAAAACAAAACCAAGTTATGGTTAACTAAATCCCTATCCTCAGAAAGCAGGGCAGGGAAAAATAGCTATCTTTTAATAAAGAAAAAACTAAGAATGGAAAAAAGCAGTAGTAAAAAAAAAAAATATATATATATATATAATCTCCCTAATATCCCTAAAACAATCAGAGTAACAATAACACCTATGGAATTGAACCAAATGGAACAAAACGATATGAGAAAGAAGATGGAGAAGGAAAAAAGGATAAAAATAATCTTGATGAAGGATTGAGGAATTGTGTCCTCAAGTGGTCAGAGAAGTCAGTGAGAGCATTCATTTTGTATTCCCACTGTCCCACTGTCTTTCTTTTTGTTTCTTCTTGAGTGGACTCCCAGGCAAGGGTTGAGGGTTGATGAGTCTTTCCTCTTTAATTGTACAGTTTACACAGCTGTTAGTTTGAGATCAAGTGGGATGTGAAGTACTGTCAGCTATGCCCAGTCTGCATTCCCAGGTTGGGGGCACTGAGTTCTGTGGGTGGAGCCCTGGTGGACGGAGCTTGGATTTGATAGAGGCTGTGGATCTTTGGTGGGAGGTCTCTAGCATGGACAGGCCAGATCACACCCAGTGCCCAGCTGTTGTCTCTCTCTTCTGGAAGTCTGGTTTCCTAGAATAACCCTCCGACTCCTTGCAGTTCATGTTGCTAGCTAGTAATCAGGTGACTTCTGTGGGAACAGTGTCTTTTAATCTCAGTGTCTCCCAGCAATTCTGTCTAGAAACAAAGTTTTAATCACTTTGCATAGCACACATGTTTATTGCATTCTTTTTCTGTCGGATATATAATTGTATTGATCAACTGGTACCCTTTGTACCTTGAGTGTAACAATCTTCCAACTTCTTTGGAATCTTCAATCAAATCAACTGTCCCTTGCTATGCTGTGTTCCTTCCTAACTCAGTGTATGATTCATGGTCAACCATTATGATCATTTCTTTGCATATACCTTGAGTTCCCTGTTTTTCTCTCACCTCTGGTATTGCCTTAGCAACACCCCAGCATGGGTTAGGATGCCAAGTCAGGCTGATGAGTGTCATCTTATACTGGTGACTGCATGTGCTCTAATGGTATAGTGAAATCATTCTGTATTTTCTCTCTTCTATTCATTTCCCTGTTTCATATCCATTACTTATGTTTGCTTCTCTCCCTAAACTTCTTATGCTGACTCCTAGCTGATATTGCCTCCTATTTACTACAAAGATTAGCACAAATAATAAAATAACTTTTACCCGTTCCCCCTGATATTTATGCCAGTTTCTGACATATAATGTAGATATGACTGAGAATGTTATCACAATTCACTCCTCTATATTGTAAATATTTTCTTACATTATTGAAACATTTTCATGGGCATAGAGACATTATTATTTTTCCATTTAAAAACATTATCTTTACCTCCTATTCTCTTCATTAGTCACTTTTCATTTTCTCGCTCCTCCTTTTTTATCAATATCCCCCTGAAGTATTTCACCAGACTAATCTTAATTCCAATTCCCTCAACTGCCTTCAGTGGTATAGCTCACTATTACACTTAAACTGCATTTGTTAAATTTGTCCTGACCTTCACATCATAAATCTCATAGTTAATTTCAAGTCTTTAGCTTATTTGACCCATCAGCATCATATAATGGAGTTGATTGGTCCTTATTCCATGGTATGCTTTATTCACTGGGCATCCAAGAATTCATCACCTCTTGGTTTGTCTCAATTTCTAATATGATTTACTGTGTCCTCTTTATATATTTGACTTCTTAATATTGGTATCAAGGCCTTAAGACTCAGCTCCATTCGCATATCTGTATGTACTTATTCCTTTAATGATTATTGCCAGGGTCTGGAGTGGTGGTGCAGCAGTTATGGCACTTGCAGTGTCATGCGTGAGGATGCGGGTTCAAACCCCAGCATCATGTGCACAACAAAGTGTTGGAGCAATGAAAACCGCATGAAAAACTAAATAAAATGAATTCTGTCTTTCTCTGTATATATTTCTCACTGTGCCTCTCTCTCTTTCTCACTGTCCCTCTATCTTTCTTGAAAAAAAAAAGACCATCTCCAGTTTTACAGCTTTAAATATCTTCTAAATGACTTGACTTCCAAATTTAATTCTATTCCCCAAGCCCCTTTCCTCAACTCCAGACTGCTCCATACATTAGACTACTCAAAATCTCCATTCCAATGTTTACTGTATATCTCTAAATTGAAATTATTTTTTCTGAAACTGAACTAATTCATTTTTTATAACTTTTACTTTGACTCACAATCTGCTTCTATAACCTTCCTCATCTCAGGTGAGGACAATTTTATTTATCCACCAATACAGAGGAAAACACTTAACTATCATCCTTGGTAGTTCTCTTTCTCTTATAGTCAACATCTTATGTGTCAGGAAAAAGAAATCCCACTGGTATCTTCAAAATTTGTCCAGATTTTTATTTCTTTTCACCGCTACACTACAAACATCCATGTCTGAGTCATGGTAGCTGTTCTTGCCCGGATTACTGCATCGTCCTTTGACTGTTCCACCCTGGCCCTCCACTTTACACTTATCACAGCAAGAGTTGTTCTAGTAAATGGGAATTAGACATATTACTTCTCTGCTCCAAGTGCTTGATTATTTCCCATTCACCAGAGTAAAAGCCACCATTCTTACAGTGGCCTTAAGACCTCAGTGATCCGATTGCTGTTATTTTTCTGCCTTGATTTCCTACTAGTGTTTCCTGTGCTCTCTTTGCCTTACCTTTTTCTTCAAAAAGTGAGCTACACTTTTATATTAGGGCCTTTATACCATGCATAAGTCTCACTCCCTTATTTGCTTCAGATCTGCTCAAAAACAGCTTCTGAAAGATGTTTACCCTGCCTTCCTGTTTAAAATTGCAGACACCAGCTTATCCACTTTAGGTTTTTCTTATGCTGCTGGATTTTTTCCTCATAGCGCCTATTTTTAATGTGTGCAATGGATTTGGTCTGGAATGTCCCCAAATGCTCATATGTTGAAACTTTGCCTCTAATGAAGCAATATTCAGAAGTGGAACTTTTGAGAGTGACTAGATCAATCAATCAATCCATTGACACAGCTCAGTGGTTTACAGGGAGATGGTGAAAGCTGTAGTCAGTAGGGCATGCTAGGAGGCAGTAAGTCACTGGGGCTGTGCCTGTGACTTGTCTATCTCTTGTCCCAGACCCCTTTTTCTTTGTTTCTTTGCATTTTGGCTTCATGAAGTGAGCATCTTTCCTCTGCTACGCTTTTCTGCCATGTTGTTTGCCTCACCTCAGACCCAAAGTCATGGAGCTGTGTAGCCATGAACTAACTGGAACCTCACTGAAATTACTAGCAAAAAATAAGTCTTTTCTCCTTTAAGCTGATTTTCTCAGGTACTTGTCACTGCAACAAAAATCTGACCAGCACAACATGTATCATACGATTTAATTTATTGTGTATGTCTGTTTTTCCCTCAAGGATGTTTTGTGAAGACAGGTTTATTTATTTAATTTTTGGTGGGTTGCCATTGCTCTCTGATATATCCTAGGAGCCAGAAGGTTTCCTGTAACATGATAGCTATTAAATAAATATTTGCTGAATAAATGAATGGATGGATGGCTCTAAATGGCAGAATTCAGTGAAAAATATTTTCAACTTCAATCAGCTTGTCGGTGTCTTTTCTCTGTGTCCATTACTAGAGATGATATCTAATGAAATAAGTTTCTGAGAATGGAAAATATTATGTATAAATAGTTGAGAAGGTGAGAACAAGAGACATAATTTCCATATGTACCAAAATGGGAACTGAGGAAATTGGGTAAGTAGGGAGTAGAAAGGGAAGGAGAAGAAGGAGAGGAGAAGAGTGGAGACCTAAGGGAGGGGAGCGAATAAGATTGGGGAAATGAGTATTATTTATTTGCAATAGAAAAGAAAAGTGTATCTATTAGTCTCATGCGTTTTTAAGGTGTTTATTATTAGGTTGAGCCATATGAAGTTGCCTTTTTGTATATTAAAAATGATCAAATATTAGCTATTATAAATTGTTAAAACTATTGTTTCTCTAATTAATAAGTATAATTATTTTGTTAAAATTTAAATAAAGGGTTTTTAAAATATTATGTAACATCTCTAACTTTTTATTTTTTTAATGTTTTTGGTTATTCCCTATTTTGTGATCCAGTTGACTCATTTTGACTGCTCTGCTGATATTTCATTTTTGAAAGAAGCGTAGATTATTATTCCCATGTTGAAGATTGGGTTATCTGTTTTGGTTATTTATAAAATTCTGCAATTTAGTTAGAGAAGGCACCATGAAAGGTACGGTGGGCTCCTTTGGTGTGCTCATCTTCCACTTTGTTATATTGCCAAAATGTTCACTAAAGTAGTTGAACCAGTTTGTATTCCTACCAGCAACAGATGGCTTTCCATTTGCCTGTGTCCTCATCAACATGTTTTGTTTTCAAACATTAATTTCCTCCCAAATCATGAGTACAAAGCACTCCTTTACTTTTGTTATATTTTATTGCCATTACTAACTTGTAAGATTTGAAAATTTGGTTTTTTTTTTTTTTGCTTTTAAATGTTCTCTTCTCTGAATTGTTCTAGTCTATCTTTGTTACATTTTCATGTGCATTATCTTTTTCAATTAATTAGTGGGAGTTATGCTTATTATCTGCACTTCAAATGTTTGTTTACTTTTCTTTTTCCTTTTTTTTAAGAGGGAACAGTAAGAGTGAGAGAGAGAGAAAGAGAGAGAGAGAAGCAATTTTTATTTAGTTTTTTCATGTGACTTACATTCCTTGGACACTTCATTATATACATGGTACTGTGGTTTAAACTTGCATACTCAGGCATGCCAGGCAAGCTTGTAACCACTGAGCCACAGCTCTAGCCCCCAAATATTTGTTTTCTTGATTGCAAAAATATACCCTTGAGTGGCTTAACTTTTTAGGTTTTTAAAGTCCCATAGAGTGTTGAATTATAACATTGGCAAATACATTGATCTCTTCTTATGTGGTTCATATATTTTATGTTGCTTAAGAAACATTCTCATACTAATATAATACAGATTCTTAGTTTTTCCTGAAATCAATTTTTGTATAATGTGTGAGGTAGAGATTTAATTTAACCTACCTTTATTGGCATGTATATGTCCCATTACTTTTTATTGAATACTTACATTTTTCTTAAATGTTTTTAAAGCATTTGCTTAGATTTGATATATTAAAATGTAAGTTATTTCTTACGAGTCCTCTTCAATATGACAATTCTTAGATCTTATTCTCCAAAATGAATATTTGAGTCAACATTCACAAAACTCTCAAAAGGGATTTTTTTTTATTAGAATTGAACTGAAATTATATAACAGTTTAGGGAGACTTTATATTGTATTGAAACTTCTCATTCATGATCATGGTATATCATTGTATTTAAGTCTCCTTTTAAGTTTTGTAAGACATTCCTACATAAATGATACACATGCATTTGTTGAAATTTATTCCTAGATGTTTTGAGTTTTGGTTCTTTTATAAATATTCTCTTTTATTAAATTTCATTTCATACTTGCTGCTGATACACAAAATAATTTGCATTTTTATGTCCTCCTAATTTCCATCATCATTTTATAATTCTTCAATTATGATACTTTTTAAAATTTAATTTTTATTAGTGCATTATAGTTTTATATAATGATGGGATTAGTTGTCACATATTCCTAGATGCATATAAACAAGCAATAAGATTTGTCCACCCCCCATACCCGTCTACCTTTCTCCCCCCATCCCCCAATCCCTAACCTTTCTTTTGGATCCTGTATTGTTCCTAAAAAATGCAAATACAGTGACATATTTCTTACCCCTATGAAGAACATTTCATATATACAAATGACTATAGTAAATACAGTGACATAACTGCTTGGAATGTACCTTTTTATGGATAATTTGGATTCTCTACATAGAAAACCATGTAATTTGTAAACCATATATTTATTTCATTCTAAATTTGTTTTTCTTGATTGATGGGGGTATCTAGGAATCCCTGTACCAATGTAAAGTGGTAGAAAAGGCATCCATAACTTGCATTACCTTGATGGAAATGCTTTTTAAATTTTATCTTTAAATAAGAGCTTTGCTGTGACCTTTGCTAATAAATTTTCCATCTCTTCCTAATAGTTGAGTGTTTTTATTTGGATGCAATATATTCTATTAAGACATGGCAGTTTTAATTTGCTAATATATAACTTTTACATCAATGGTTAATAATGAGATTATATCTGTGGTTTTCTTTTCTCTTTCTTTAAGAACATGTCCTTATGGTCCAATTTTTTATCTTTTCTACCTTGGAAAAGTTTCTTAATTATCTATATGCTTCAGCCCCCACGTCTGTAAAATTAGGATTAACAGAATATCTTGCAATAATGTTTTTAGGATGATTAAGTAACATTTTGTGTGCATGTAGACATTTAGAAAGTGGCCTCTACTTAATATGGAGTAATTATTGTGTTGTGTCCCAGAGCTCCTCTGGAGAGTCCTAAGGTTGAGATGGATGTGGCAAGATTGATTCCTCCTAGAACAGGAAGTAAGGCTTCATGTCTTTGTCCACCTGGGTGAGGAAACAATGGAAGCGAGAATTCTGGGTGGCTATATAGAGTCAGTTGGGGGAGAGTATGATCAGGATGCAAGGACTTGGGGTGGAAGCATTAATACAGGTGTAAAGAACCAATGAGCATAAGTTCCAGGATGGGCAGAGAGGAGGTCTGGAGTAGAGATACCAGGGCTAGAGTGGACGCCTGGACACAGGAACCTCAGACCATTTGCCATTGAGGTGGAGCATAAGCCTGGCCAAACAGCTTGGGCAGCTCAGTGAGGAAATGGCCAAATCCATTGAGACTGAAGCTATCTGTCTCTTTCTAGCACAGATTTCCTCCTTGGCAGATGTAGTTCTGCAAAAGGAGGGCTCTAGACCTCCTCACTGCCGAAAAAGAGGCATACGTCTGCTTCTCAGGGAACAATGTTGCTACTATGTTAGTCACTCTGGAAAAGTAGAACAGAATATACAAACACTTCAGGAATTGGCCACCAAGCTTAGACAACAAGTCTTTGAGTCGCAAAGCTCTTTCACGTCCTCTCCCTTTTGGGGCCCAATCCTTACTTGGCTGATGCCTCTACCAGGCCTTCTGCCTGCCATTTTAAGTCTTGTATGTTTTATTACCTTGTATCTTCAAGTGTTTACAGGAATCCATCAACCAGATGATTTTAGGCACCTGTGGCCAACTGCCACAACCAGAGGGGAACTGCCACTAAATCCCACAGCACCCAGAGGAGATCCCTATCTGACTTATCATCACCCTTAACAGCTGGAAGCAGTCACAAGAAGATCGGAACGGCTAACCCTTACACAGGTTCTCACAATAAACAAAAAAGGGAGGAATATTAGCCATACCAGAGCCATTTTGTAACAAAAGCTGCTATGTAAAAAACAGGTTTTCTTTCCTGAAAAATGAAACTTGCCTTCCCTGAAACCAGATGCCCCAGGCTGACACAATCTAAAATGTAAACCCTACACGTAGCCTTTCTTTCCCCTCCAAATTACACCTTCCAAATTACACCTAGAGGCCATATAAAGTTGCCACACATTGAACCCTTGTGGCTGTTCTCCTCTGCTCGAGACAGCCTGTCAGGCTGCTGACATTAAATCTTTTACATCTAAAAAAAATTCATGGAGTAATTATTGACTATTTTTGTTATTATCATTAATATCAAAGTACTTTTTAAAACAACACTACTTTCTATTGAAATGCATTAGAGTAAAGAATACTTTGATATATGTCCTAGGATCAGTTTCTGGCTGCTATTTCTGAATGTTTCTTTGTTCTATTATTTCTGATTTTCTAATTGCTATTTCTTGGGAGTAAGGATGATAGATATTCATGTATATAGGTTTGCAGTGACGAAAGTGGGCATCGTTTAGTGAAATTTCCTTTTGCTATTTTTTATGTTGAAGTGTTATTTTTGTACTTTCATTTAGTACTTTAGACAACGTTACCTTTAGTTTTTTTTTTTTTTTACCAGATTTAAAATAGGTGACTTACATTATTTCTCTGAAATAGAATCTGGACCTTGTAAAAATATGTTGAGCAGAGCTGCTTACAAGCCAGGACCTCCCACCATCCTCTGGACATGTTTTGTGAAAGCATTGTAAAATTCTTGAAAAGACAAAGTCTTTGTCTAGTAAATTTAAAGTTTGAGTTTATATTTGATCCAGATTGTCCATTTTCCTTTGTATATAGGTTAAATTTTCTAATTTCTTTGCACAGTTTATACTTTTTTTTTGTTTTTGTTGAATCACATTTTTATAACAAGAAATCCTAGAAATAAAATTTTTTTCCCTTCTCACAGTTTGTCACTGCAGTTTGCTTCTTTAGTGACCTCCTTGACATAATTCTGTAATCTCTAATTCTTTGTCATAAATGGCCAGTGAAGTCAATGTAGTATAAATTTAGGGGTCAGCCAATGCCTGGATAGAGAATTTCTTTTTTTCCTTTTTTTTTTTTTTTTTTTTTTTTTTTTTTTTTTTTTTTTTTTTTTTTTTTTTTTTTTTTTTTTTTTGCTTTTCTTTTTAAAGAGAGAGGGACAGAGAGAGAGAGAGAGAGAGAGAGAGAGAGAATCCATTTCGTTGCTCCAAAACTTAGTTGTGTAAGTGGTGCTGGGGTTCAAACTCGCATCCTCACATGTGCCAGGCAAGTACTCTACCCACTGAGCCACTGCTCCAGCCCCTGGATAGAATATTTGTTAAATGCATAGAACCATTAAGCTTTTCAGTCTTTGCTGAGGGCCTTCGTATGCATGCTATAGAATTCCCTTAAAACGCAAGTGGTTTCATTTTCTTATATAGTCACACTTTCTGCTTGCCTAGACCCCTGAGGTCAAGAACACTTCCTAGTCTAACTATAGTAAATTGAGCTGCTATAAACATCGACTAGTGGATAAAAAAACTTTGGTACATATATACAATGGAATACTACTCGGCCATTAGAGAAAATGATATTATGGCTTTTGATATCAAATGGATGGAAATGGAAAGAATTATGCTTAGTGAAGTATCCCAATCTCAGAGAGTAAAGGGCCAAGTGGTTTCTCTCGTCTGTGGATGTTAGAATATATGGGGAAGCAGTAGGGTAGACAGCTAACCTAACAATACTTCAAATTGTTTGATTCTCAGCGTAATAGGGGGATGGCTCCCTAGGATACTTGGAGGGGGATGGGGAGGGGGAGGGTGTATGAAGAACTCATAGGAGACTGGAGAGTGGTAATATGGGGGAACCATCTCAGAAGCTGATGTCATTCCTCCACGAGATACCCATTTAATGCATGAGTTCTTCTGGGGGAAATTGCAACAGGTGAGAAACTCAAGGTGGTCATCCATGTTTTGGCATTACCCCTGGATAACAAAGTATATATACATTGGTTACTGTTGGTTTGTTAATGTTTCCCCCTCAATTGTATCTCTATATACTTCTAATGAAAAAAAAAAAAAAAGAACACTTCTTAGGTCTGTCCTTAGTACACAGGCATACCTGGGAGTATACATGGCACTTTGCATGTATATAGCCTTCTAGATTTCCATGGGTACATCAGAACTTTGCAAAGATTTCTATGGACATGTTTCCCTATCTTCTCCATTTAACTTTTTTGGTTGGTTCACTGTTTTTCTCAACTGTTGATGGTGTCTTGATCAACGGTCAGTTTAAGTTGATTATTTTGAAAGAATATCTCTAGGGGAAAGACTATTCCCATTAGGTGAATTCTGAGTTATTTCAGGCCATACTAGTGGTGGTTTTAAGGGTACTTCCACACAGATTAAATAATGACAGTTGTTTGAGGGTGGGGCTTTGAAAGAGTTCCAGTTTTCTTCTGATCCTTTTGGTGGCGTCAAGTCTGCTTGCTTCTGCTATGGTTGATTGTACTGTTTTAGTTATAGTCTGATTTTTCACCGCTGTGACTGAAAGACTTGACAAGAACAATTTAGGAGGAAAAGGTTTATTTAGGGGCTCTCAGTTTCAGAGGTCTTAGTCCAACAGAAGGATGGCTTGGGGCTCAAGGTGAGATTGAACATCATGGCATAAGAGTGTGGTAGAAGGAGCAGAGAACTCAAGGTGTCACTTTGGGAAGCAGAGCAGAGAGATACTACATGCCCAAAGGCATGCCCCCAGTGACCCACCTCCTGCAGCCATACCCTACCAGCCTACAGTTGCCAGTTCTTCCCTATCATGGGATTAACTCACTGATAGGGGTAAGGTTTTTCTAACCCAATCATTTCACCTCAACCTTCCTGAATTGTCACACATGAGCTTTTGGGGGACACCTCACATTCAAACAGTAATAGTTTTCATGACAACTTTTGAGTTTCAGAGAGGAGGATGAGAACAGGGAAAGTGGAAATGTGACAGAATTTTTTTTTACTAATATTCAACCACTTAAAATACTCCCCACATTGTTGTAAGTCTTTGCTTTATTTCCAGATTTCTGAAAAAATTGATCTGACACTGTTTGCTAGTATAAGCATTGCTTTTATGGAAGACAGAATTTTCGATTGTTCTTAATTTCTGATGACCTCCTGTTATTTGTTCCATTGGTGTCTTGCAATTTTTTCTTTAGACACCATTGTGCTTCATTAGATTTATGAAGAGTATTTCATGTTTTGGTTGTTAATATGATTGGCACTTAAATTTTTAAATTTCTATTTGTTTATACTTCCATAAAGAAATTGAATTAATTTTTGAATATATAGAACTGGTTTGCTAAATTCACTTATTAATTCTTATAGTTCTTGTGCATATTCACTGGAATTTCCTGAATAGAAAATCATGCTATTTGAAAATGGAAGTTCTTTAGCCTTTGAAAATCTGTTTTTCCATGATTTGTATATTAGATTATTTATCCACAGTTTTCCCAATTAACCACCTTTGCTGTGCCTTCCAGTTGCAATGCAGTACTGCTTCCTTTCTGTAATTATCTATCAACTTTCTGACTAGGCAATTATGAGGTCTTTCTTGTATGAGTCATGTCTATTTTCCTCATCAATTTATATAATGTAGATCTATCTTTCCCATGTGAATTTTTTTTCAAAGAGGATCTCTTGAAGTAATGTTTATTTCAATGAATAGATGTTAAAAATTTGGCAACTAGCAAAGGAATGTGTAAAATCCATCCCTATGATGATGTCCTTGAAATATTTTATAGCATTCTCTTTGTAAATAACGATTTTGGGGGGGAAAGATGATTCACATTAACTCTAGGTCTTTGGAAACTTTCTTTTAAAATTCTTTCAAATATAAATTCTGTAGCAGTGGTGATGATTATCCCATCACAGACTCCAAAATTTAAAACTAAAATGATTTTTAAAGGTTATAAAACCCAGTCCTTTTATTTTATAGATGATAAAATAGATTTCATTATCCCTCTGCAGTGGAGTTTCCCTTTAACTATTATTAAAATATATGAAGTGAATTCCAACTTTTCAGCATGGACTGGAACATCCCCACTCCTAACACCACGGTCTGACTTCAACCTTTTTCACTGGGTGACTGCAACAGCCTTCTTGCTGGCCTCTTGCCTTCCACCACCCCCCCATATTTTAATCTCAACACTTTAAATAAACCTGAAATCATGTTATTCCTGTCCTCACAGCCCTCCAGTGGCTTTTCATTTTACTCAGGATAAAAATCAAAGTCCTAGCAATGGGCTGTAGGTTTTACACAATGTACAGGTCCATCCCTGCCAGACACTTATTTGTCTAACATAATCTTCCAGTGGCCTTTCCCTACTTTATTCTGCTTCGGCATGCTCTCTCCTTGGATCTCCTCTAAGGGCCAAGCACACTGCTTCAGGGGACTGTGTCCTCAAAGATGCCTTCCTGGGACATTTTGCTACTGGGTATCTACATCATTCACCTCCTCTTCCTGATTCTCCACAGAGGCTCTCTGTGAAAATACCATTCCCAGTAAAATTCAAACATATTTTACCACCCTGATCTATATATTTTTTGTTATATACTAATATGTGTTACTCGTTTATTATGTTTATTTATCTGCTTGAATGCATGTCCACAAAGTCAAGGGTGTTCTTTTGTTAACTGATGTTTCTTTGGCTGACGTGAAAGTGGCCCAAAATTAGCTCCCAATAAATATTTGTTTTGTTTTTCTTTTTGATTTTTTTAAATTAGAACTATATAGAGATAAAATTGAGGGGGAAACATTATAAAACCATCAGTAACCAATGTATATATAATTTGTTATCCAGAGGTAATGCCTAAACATTGATGACCACCTTGGGTTTCACCTGTTGCTGTTTCCCCCAGAACTCATGCATTAAATGGGTATCTCATGAAGGAATGACATCAGCTTCTGAGATGGTTCCCCCATATTCCCACACTCCAGTCTCCTATGAGTTCTTCATACACCCTCCCCCCTCCCCATCCCTCTTCCTACTACTCCAAGTATCTTAGGGAGCCATTGCCCTATTACGCTGAGAATCATACTATTTGAAGTTATTGTTAGGTTAGCCGTCTAACCTACTGCTTCCCCATGTATTCTAGCTTCCACAGATGACAGAAACCATTCAACCATTTAGTCTCTGAGATTGGGATATTTCACTTA
>PVKS010034257.1:0-21034 GCA_004027875.1 Aplodontia rufa | reverse complement strand
AATAAACATTCAATTTAAACATTGAATATCGTCTTTTAGTTTTTACAAAAGTATGATTATTGCTATTATGATTTAAGAAAATCATTAAATTATTATGAATAAGAAAAGAAAAAGGAAAAACACATATACTTGTTAATGAAGCCGTACAGTAATATGTTTCATCTTTTGAAATTGGTTCTGTTATAATGTACTTTTTCATAATTAAAGGATTAATTATATTTATAATACCCTTTTGATATAATCATCCTTAAACCCATTTTAAACCTAGGAGAATTGAGGTATAAAGAAACTTTTCTCAAAGTCACAACAATTTTAAAGTGGCAGGCTTAAGAATACAATTTTGCCCTCTAAAAAAGAGAAAGATAATACCCCACCTCAGTCTAAATTCTGGGACTTGGTATGTGGCTTTATGTAACCCAAAGTAGTTCCTGAAAAAAATTAGAAGAACACTCTGGAAAATAGTTATTTCAGGAGTTTCTTGAAATAACATCTACCACTTTCCCAAGGGAGCAGTGTGTCCAAATAAATCTCATTGTGCTGATTATCTTAAGTCTTATCCCCAGAACTCATGTCCCAGCTGTTTTAATAACTGGATGTGTGACTTTGAGTAACTCACTGAATCTCTAGGGTTCCTTTTAATACTAAAATCAGAGAACACTACAATTCTATGTAATGCAAAGTGACATTCAAGGTGTACTGACAGTTAATCCAGATAATTAGTTTTATTCTAATTCTTCTGGGGAACTTAAGCCAATAAACTTCTCCTTCTCTGCCTTGCTACTTACCCTGATATAACTTTTAGATTACCCCAAGATTCTTGACTATCCTGATCAATGTAGTAATATTTACTTCTATCTTTTAGCTATGGTATTTATGTTTCTAGACACTTTAATAGTGATATTTCCTCCTATAGTTGATAATGTTATTGCCACAGATAGCAGTTTTGGCAGAGAATTGGAAGGAAGCCAGTGATTTAGTCCACTTTAATCCATTATCAAGAGTTTTTAGGGGTTATATAACCCAGTTCCTCCTTGTTATATTCCCCTATTACAAATTAACAATCTGGCTTGGTAGAAATTTCCTTCTAACTGTTTTTCATAACAGTAGCCCTTGTGCCAAATGTTGGTTCCCATGGCAATGATTTAAAACATGCATTAAAATCTGGGGATGACACTTTTATCTCCATCTAAGAGCTTCCATTGTCTTCTACACCATCAAAGTTCCTGTTCTATTGACAGTTACAAAATTGTCACCCATATAATTGATAATACCTGAATGGGGGCTTGTACAGGGGGCATGGATCTACTATCATGATTTACATCATTCAGGTTTATAAATGTTATAAAATTCTTAAGAAAACTCATAGAACCATTACAATTAATGAGTAAAAGATTCATAAACTGAACATAAAAGATTATATTTTATATAAAATGCTTTCAGAGAATTTCTAAAGGATTAAAATGTCCCGTACCTTTAGAAAAATTATTTAACTGAAGTTACTAAAGGTTAAATAATTTTTTTATTGACTAAACGTATACTTATCAAACTGTCATGCTCTGACATCTTTGGCCTTTTAGCTGTCAGAGGATTAGGTTTTAGTATTCAAGAATCCTGTAATATCCTAACCCTTCTCAATTAGTAGCATTCTGGAAAAAGTATATGTGAATCCCTAATGAAAGGGTCAGAATATTTTCTACTCTTCAGTAGCAGAAATCAACTTCTTAATGAGAGCAGTAATATCCATTGTACCATCTAGAATACAGGATCCTAAAAAATATGTCATCAAATTTTTTTTCAAAATTTCCTTCATCTCCTTAGTCTAATTGAAAGCTGACTTTGCTGACAAAATAAAATCCCTTGTAGAAAATATCAAATGGTAGTCAATTTCGCTTTCTTTCCTTCATTTTCTCTCATTCTCTCCATATTTTAATACCTCATGCTGTTGAATATATGTCTGTGCACTTGTTAAATGTTAAATGTTAAAGCCCTAGCCTCCAATGTGGTAGTTTTTGGAGGTGAGGCCTTTTTGTTTTATTTATTTATTTAGTTGCTTTCCATGAATTGAATCTAGGGTTGTTTCACCCCTGAGATATATCCTAGCACTTTTTATTTTATTTATTTTTGAGACAGGGTCTCCTACGTTTTGAATGTGAGGTGTTCCCTAAAAGCTCAAATGTGACAATTTGGGAAGGCTGAGATGAAATGATTGGGTTATAAAAGCCTTAACCCAATCAGTGAGTTAATCCCCACAGCTGGTAGGTTTGTGGCCAGAGGAGGTAGGTCATTGGGGGCATGCCTTTGGGGAATATATTCTGTATCTGGGGTGGAGTTTTTCTCTCTGCTCTGCTTCCCTATATGATTTCCTGAGCTCTCTACAGGCATGCCTGCTGCTATGATGTTCTGCTTCACTTCCAGCCTCAAGGAATAGAGCCATCTTCCTATGGACTAAGAACTCTAAAACCTTGAGCCCTTAAAATAAACTTTTCCTCCTAAAATTTTTCTTGTCAGGTCTTTGTGTCTCAAAAGTGAAAAAGCTAACTAAAAGAGAGGGTCTAAGTTGCTGATGGACTTAATAATTTGCTGAGGCTGGCCTCAAACTTGAAATCCTCTTGTGTCAGCCTCCCTCATTTGACATTATGCCCAGTTATGGTTGAGACTGAACCCAGGACCTTCTGCATTTTTAGCCAAGTCCTCTACAATTGAGGTTCATCCCTAGTGTTTTAGCTGTTTTATTTTTAATACAGAGTCTGAGTTGCCCAGGCTGGCCTCAAACTTGCAATTTCATTTGAAAGTCTTTTGCATGACCCAATCCTATCCTTAGGAAGTAATAAAATAATATCCTCCTCTTCTTGACTATGATCATATTGTGTGGCTTTGTGGCTAGATGAGGCCTTTTGAGTTAAACTTAAATATGGACACAGAGTGGATTCCTCATATAGAAAATAGTTCCCTAAAAAGAGGAAGAAACACCAGAACACTCTCTGTCTCTGCTATTTGATGACACAGGAGAAAGAAGGTGGTTGTCTTCAAGACAGACAAATAGCCCTCACTAGGAAACTGAATCAGGTAATATTTTGATTTTGAAATTCTCAGCCTCTAAAACTGTGACAAATAGATGTCTATTATTTAAAATACCCAGCTTATGGAATTTTATTTTGACTATCTGAACCAAGAATTCTGAATTTCTGTGGTGTTTTCTTCCCACCCCCTTCTGTGTCATTCCACTAGCATTTTCTTCCACCCAACCACATGCAACCTTAGACACAGTCTAGATCTCATTAGCAATAACTGCTTCACAGTTCAAATTTCTATTTCAGGCATCCACTTTTGAACAATATTTCCTGTCTTCCTAACTTATAGTATGTCTAATACCAAAGACTTTACTTCACCATGACTTCTGATTGACCATACCATGTCTTGCTTCTATTGCTCATTTTCAATTTAATACCATTATTTATTTCCCTTTGTAGCTAGTGAATATAATACACAACATCATTAAAATAATTCCCTTCTATGCAACCTTAAAAAGTTTGCACCTCTTTTTATCCTTCTTTCCAATTTTTCGTATATTCTGCACTTGTCCTTGAATTGTTCAGTGTTGCTGGTAGGAAACTCATAACTGGGCATTGAGTGCTGCCTGGCACACTTGTTACATTTCCTGTGATATTTATTGCCTCATTCTTCATGAAAATCATTTCAAATTTTTCCTTTCTTTGAAAATGTCTGATAGTTCTCCTGAATTCATTCAACTGATGTTCTTACTTTTTAATTCATTGAGAAACTGAAATCCATCAGATTAGAATTAGTGCTCATTTTCCCACTTCCAAGATTAGATGTTTAACAATATCTCTATCCATATATGCTGCCTTTCAAATTATTATAACAGAAAATGTTTTCGTGCTGAACTGTGTCTTTTAGCCTTTAATCCCATGTTCTCTTGCATACTCAAAGACATATCTCTGCATTTCTCCAAACGTTTATTCTTCATGCATATTATTGAATCATTACCATCAAAAATATGGATTGCTCCTATCTTAAGAATATAAAAGTAGTTATGGCACTTGCCTTGCATGTGCTACTACATGGATTCTAAACCCAGAACCATGTAAAAAACTAAATGTTGGAGAAATGAAGGCCAGATGGAAAAAATAGATAAAAATTGATTCTCTCTCTCTCTCACTGTCCTTCTCTCTTTAAAAAAATATAAAAAGACAAAGGTCTATGTTAGAACCCACATCCTCTTTTCCCTAGTTGCAGTACATTCATTATATTAATTTATCTACTTCGTAATTAAACCTCTTATCCTGTGTCTCACCACCTATTATTTTTAGATATTCCTCCCTGCAACTCCACTGAAATCACACCTCTCAAGACACCAATAACCTTCACTTTCCCAATTTGCCTCTCCTTAACGTTACTCATTTGTTTTTCAGGAGCCATTTACACAATTGGCCAATACCTCATTCTTAAAATGTCTTCTCTGGGGTTGGAACCATGGCTCAGTGGTTTTGGCACTTGCCTCACGTATGCAGGGGTATGGGTTTGTACCTAGCACTGCATACACAGCAAAGTGTCTGAGCAACAAAAGCCAAATGAAAAACTAAATAAAATCATTTCTCTCTTTCTTTCTCTCATTCTCTGTCTTTCTCTCTTTAAAAAAAATCTTCCCTAATTTTTGAAAGTCCTACTATCACCTTTTGGATCATACTCTCTCTTATTATCTTTCCTCCCCTCTCCAATCTCTAAATACTGGAATAGTATATAAAATACTCTCTGCCATCTTCTCTTCCATATACATAAACTTTTACTCCATTATCTTATCCAGTACCATGGTTTCACATACAACTCATATTTCAGGAACTTCTGAGATTCAGATTAACATATCAAACTGCCTACATAGTATCTCCCCTTGGAAATCTACTAGTTATCTTGCTTTTAACATGTCCAAAAGAGGCATGTCACCACTCTCCAATTCCTTTCTTTTATCCTGTCTTTTCCATTTTTGAACTTTTGCAATCATACATGAATCTAATATCTATCTGTTTCTCAAATCTTACCTTCTGGATTTTCTTCTGGCTTTTCCCTCACTATATATATATATTCTGAGGTTTTTGTCCCCATTATCTCTCTTCAACCCCACAGTCAAATGATGCTAATTGAACTTTAAGGTAGGTGTGATAAAACTCTAGATTAGACTCCATAGCTCTGTACATTTTCTAGCATTATTTTGCCCCTACTGAACTGTTCTCCTAACACCTTCCTCTTACTAATTATGTTGATCATCATGCTGTTTCTCAAAAAAACCCAGATACATCCTCATCCCAGAGTCTTTGTATGTTTGGGATGTTTTTCTTACTGAAACTTTTATGAGTTCATTCCCTATATCTCTTTCAAATCTCTGTTCAAATATCACCTTGTCAGATAGAACAACTTCCAATATACTCTCTAAAAGAGGACTCTTTATCTTCTCTTGTCATAATTTCCTTACTTAGATTCTTTTTTCATCTTAATATTTATCAAGATGAAATTGAATTTTTAATGGTTAGATAAAATTTAAACTCCTATATAGAACAGGAAAATGATACATAATTATCATGAAGTTTTAATACTTGCAAACATTATAGAAGGTTAAAATCAGGATAAACATGTATATTTTCTCAAACATTTATCATTATTTATGGTGAAAACTTTTAAAATTCATTCATCTAGCTTTTTGAAAGCTACACTATAGTATGATATTTACAATCACCCTACTAGGCAATAAAATTATATTTTAAAATGTTTTGTTACTCTGTATCTTACACTAGAATGTAAGCTCAAAATGAACAGAGAGCTTTTCTGTTTTTTTTCCATTCATATATATCCAGGGATTCAAACAGTTCTTTCACACAAATATTTTAATAAATATATAAATGAAAATCATCTCATTCTTGCATTATTCTTAGACACTTCCTGTTTTCGTACACTTCCATTCTGAGGACACTTGGATAGCAATTTCAGTGTAATTTCTTTCTTTTCTTCATTTTTTTAAGGTTATTTTGAATGGGATGAGTTTCCTGATTGCTTCTTTGGCTGAATCACTGCAGGAATAAAGGAAAACTATTGATTTATGGGCATTGATCTTGTGTCATGCCACCTAGCTAAATCCGTGTATGAGTTCTAGAAGTCTTCTGAAAGAGATTTATTGGGTATTCTAGGTATAGGATCATATCATCAGGAAATAGAATTTAACTTCTCCTTTTCCTGTTCTTATCCTTTTGTTTTCCTTCTCTTGACTGTTTGTTCTGGCTAGGGTTCTGAGGGCTATAATTGAACAAGAGTAGTGATAGTGAACAACCTTGTCTTTTTCCAGAATTTAGTGGGAATGCGCTCAATTTTTCTCTATGTACTTTAATATTGTCCATGCATCTCCTGTAAGCTGCATATTGTTGGTGTTTTAATCTGGTTTTTGTTGCTTTGATAAAAGGATCTGACAAGTTCAGGAGGAAAAACTTATTTTGAATGCTAATGGTTTCAGAGAACTTAATCCATGCAAGGCTGGCTCCATTTTTCAAGGCTTGAGGAAGGAAACAACTCATATGATGATAAAGGAGCAGAGAAAGAAATTCCACACCAAATACAGAATATATACCCCAAAGGAATGCCCCTAATGACCCATCTCCTCTAGCCACACCCTACCAGCCTACAGATGCCAGTCAATCCTATAGTGGGATCAACTCATTAATTGGGTTAAGGCTTTTCTAACCTAATCGTTTCACCTCAGCCTTGCCGAATTGCCACATATGAGCCTTTGGGAGACACTTCACATTCAAACCATAACAATTGGATTTTGTTTTTTGACCCAATCTGCTCATGTGTGTCTTTTTTTATTTTATTTTTTAACAACCATACACATTTTTAACAAAATAATATAACATGTGTAAGGTTTCTGGATTCTAGATTTACCCCCAGGAGTGTCCTCCCCCAATTTCCCACCTGTATCCCTCCCTTCCCCTTCCCACAATATCTCTAAAAAATTATTAGGCTGTATAACATTACACCTTATCTGGATTTAACACATGATAATAAACCACTTTTCTGAATGGCCAGGGTTATGTGTGTCTTTTGATTGGGGCATTGAGACCATGTACATTCAGTGTTAAATTAGATATGTGATTGTCATTCACTGACAATGTGAGTTTTGCTGTAGTTTTTGCTATCATGGTTATCTTTTAGTGGGTTATGCTTTTATTGAACTTACTCTGTTCGTGGTCTTTGGGAGTTTTTTGCTGGTTCCTCTATTTGAATTTTATCTCTGAGTATTTGGAAGTGCTGGTTTTCTGTTCAAATATGTTGGCAGTTTGTTCTTGGCATGGAACTTATTTAATTCCCCTCCAAATTTGAAGCTGTTTTGCTGGGTATATTAACCTCAAATGCCAGTTTTTTTCCTGGGTTTGGAATATCTCATTCCAAGTTCTTCTTGCTTTTAGAGGGTTTGAGTTGAGAAATCAGAAGTGACTCTTATTGGTTTGCCTCTGAATATGACTTGATGATTCTCTCTTTCAACTTTTAATATTCTTTCATTGTTTTCTGTGTTATACACTTGGAATATGATGTGTCTCAGTAAATTTCTCATTTGGTTAGGTCTGTTTGGTGTCCTTATATACTTCCTGAATGTGCATGTCTATATCAGTTCTGGTATGGGGAAATTTTTCTTTAATTATATTGTCTTATTGAGTATGTGCTTTATGGCTTTCATTTGTTTTTCAGTATTCTCCTCTACCCCAATTAGTCTCAGGTTTGTTCTTTTGATTTTATCTCAGACTTCTTGGAAATTCTGATCATACACTGTAAGGCTTTCTTTATTCTTTCCTGTCTTCTATGTGTTTAAGTTGACACAGCCTGTCATTGTTGTCAGAAGTTCTTTCTTTGATAGCTGAGGTTCTGTTTCCTACTGAATTTAATCTTTTATTGAAATCTTCATTGATATTTTAATTTGGCTTACTGTGCTTTTCAATTCTAAGAGTTCTGTTACATCTCTTTTCAGTGTATCTATTTCGTTATTAAAATGGTCTTCCAGCTCCTGTGATTGCTCTCTTATTTCCTTTCTTAAATCTTTTAATGCTTTGATCATTTTAGTAATCAGATCAGGGGGACAGGGAGAAGTGAGAGAGAGGAGAGGGAGGGAGAACAGGGAGGGATCTAGGGGGTACTTCTGGTCTAAGAGTATGTTCATATCATATTGTCACTTTATCTGCATTTATGATTGTGCAATAAATCAGCTCTGTAATAAAAAAATTTTTTAAAAATCAGATTGTTGTTACTTTTCTCTAGGTTTGTATCCATCTCCCTATCTGTGCACTCCTTGTTTGGGGAGTTTTGGGTTTGAAGAGGAAAATTGTTTGCCTTTTTCCTCAATTTTGAAAGTCATCTTCTTGTTCCTTGATTTGAAGTAGATTGTTTTTCTCCTTATTTGTGTGGGAGTCTTTTTGTAGGATTGAATTGTTTGTTCAGAGATTTTTCACTACAACTGATGTGTGGATCAATGCTGGACAGTGGGACCTGAAATCTCTCACTGGTTATTTCACTTTGGGACCTTGTTGATGGGTTTTTTTTTTAATTATTTGGGTTTTTCTGGTTGTTTGTTTGTTTTTATTTTTTGTCTCCTCCCCTAAATTGCCTGCAGTATTATCAGGAAATATAAGTTCAACAGCAGGCTTCCCAGCTTCACAGTGTAATTTCTGTACTAACTCATGAAAATCTATTATTCATCTTGCAGTTGAAAAGGTGCTCTTAAATGATTCTTTGCAACTATGGGAAGATTTCAAGACAAAGAAATATTATAGTCATACCAAATAACTGCCCTTTCTCTTCTTTGTTTGAACATTTCTGTAATTAAAAACAAAATATTTTATTTTAATTAAATCAAATATAGCCAAAGCCTATATTCTGCAAACTTTTATACTGTAAGCTAAATGAGTGTTGTTTACTTTTTTCTTTTGTTTTCCACTTATATATTGGAAATAAGCCTAAAGAAGTAAAAACTGGCAGAGTTAATACATTTTAAAAATGTGTGATACTGGAAACATTTATTTGTAAGGTAAGAGGGAATTAAATAATAGAGTAGTATAAGGGCACTAGAAACAGTCATAGAAAAGAAAAAAATACTAAGCAAATTCTGCTTTCTTCAAAATTCTGATAAAGTGTATGTGTAAAAGACAGAGAGAAAGAGAGAGTGTGAGATGGGAGAATGCAGTATAAATTGGTACAAAGAGAAAGCTGAATATAAAGTTACTTTATAAAGCTTCAGCAATAATTATGAATGTCAATGAATACAAAGAGTATAATAAAATCTTGACTATATTTGAATTTTCTCAGCTATTTGTTCATATATTAACAAGGTTCAGATTACCATTTTTATTTCTATTACAGGAATTGAAACCAAGGGTGCTCTAACAATGAGTTACATTTCCAGTACTGTTTACCTATTTATTTATTTATTTTTGTTTTGGGAAAGGGTCTAGCTAAATTGCCAAGGCTGACCTTGAACTTTCCATACTCCTGTTTCAGCCTCCTGCATCAGCTTTCTAAGTATCTGAGATTACAAGCACTGTGCCTGTCTCCCAAGATTATCTTTCTTTATAATTCTTATATTTATTGTAAATATGCTTCAGTAGCTGGGCTCTCTAACACATGCCTATAGTCTCAGCCATACAGGAGGCTGAAACAGGAGTGTGAATTTGATGCTAGCTTCAACAACTTAATGAGAACCTTTCTCAAAAAAAATTTTAAAAAGAAAGTCTGAGGATGTGGCCCAAGGGTAAAGCATCCCCAGTTTCTGTTCCACCACTGAAAAAAAAGTTTTAATAAAAATCCTCGGGCTGGAGCGGTGGCTCAGCGGTTTCAGCGCTTGCCTGGCAAGCGCGAGGACCCGGGTTCAAACCCCAGCACCACGTACACAACTGAGTGTTGGAGCAACTAAGGTCATGTGAAAATCTAAATAAAGTTGTTTCTCTCTTTCTCTGTCCCTCTCACTGTCCCTCTCTCTTTAAAAAAAAAAATCCTCATTCCACTTCCCTCTTCTCATTTATTTAATAATTTGTTCAGGATATTATCACACAAAGAATGAACAAAAGTATGTATATACATGTACATGAGCAGGAAAATGGGCCATGCTCAGGAAATTATTTTACAACTTACCTTTTCCCCTGAATATATCATAGTTAAAGCTCTCGGCTAAATACAAATAGATAAGAACTGCATTTGATTATTTTTAAACACATATATGGTATTTAACTACATGGATATACAACATTTAATCTGTGTGAATGATTGTACTGCTAGTGATTGAACCCAGGTCCTCACATATGCTAGGCAAGTGCTCTCCCAATAAGCTACATCCACATCTTCATCCAGTTTTCTTTTGATGGATGTTTGTTTCTTTTCTTTGTAGTTTTACTTCTTTGCTGTTATAAATAGTGCCGTAGTGAATATCATTGTAAAGATATTTTAAGCATTCACCATTTTTATTTCTGTAGGACAGATTCTTATACTTGAAATGTTAGCTCATAAAATATTTACATTTCCATTTTTAAGAGATACTGAAAGATTGCCCTCCAAGTTTTTTTTAACCAATTTATATTTCAAAAAAGTATTCACATGTTTGTTTCTCCAAACTCTCAGACAAAACTGTACGGTGCAAATCTTTCAGGAAAAATTCATCAGGTGACAGAAAAATCTCTTTGTATTTTTTTCTATAACTGTTAGCGAAGTATGTTAGCAATTTGTGTCTCTTCTGTGAATTCATAGAATAGCTTTCATTCTGGTGTGATTAAAAATATTTTGCAAGCTCAACAGTGCAAATTAAATAAAATACTCCATTTATAAAGGTTAGTAATGTGTTTTAGACAACATTTATCAAGATATTAAAATCCAGACCACTTTACACACTTAAAATATTTAAAGACCTTAATGAGCTTTTACTTCTGTGGGTTATCTATCAGTATTTAATATTAGATATTTAAATGGATGATTTTTATATTTTATTTTGAAAGCATGAATATACCTATGGTACTCAATAAACATAATTTATGAGAAATATTTATTTTCTACAATAGAATTTGTGAGAAGAGTTATATTGTTTTGGGTTTTGGGAGGATTGTATATTATTTTAATGTCTAGGTTAATAGAATATAGCTGCATATAATTTTTTCATATGAATCGGTTGTGAAAAAGTAAGTAACGTCTTTCCAGAATCTTGAATTTAAGTTTGATCTTATTGGACCACTGGAAGGAATTCAAGATCTCAAGAGTTCCCTGGAACACATTTTGGTTTAGGGAAACCAGCAAAGGATAACACATTATCCTATGGGTAATAACAAACCAGGTTCTTGCTATCACCAGGTTTGAAGGGACAAAGGTGGCATAACCAACATAGAGAGTTGCTTGACAGGAGCTATGTTCTTCAGTGTAAAGACACAGCAGATCCAGAGTAACCTGGCAGGGATCTAAGTAAGAGCTTCGTTGCCCTTCTTTATTCTCGTACCCTCATCTCCTACAATGGGCAACTCTGACCAGAATTTAAGGGGTGATGGAGCCAGTTGAAGCAATGCATATGGGTCAAACTTGCTTGGCCTAGAACCATGAAGGAAAGAGCAAGGGGTTGATCATGGTAGAGAACATAGAATTCCTGGTATATGCATTTCATGTTCTTTGCCATTTGTATTGCTTTCTTGATGGATTATGGGGGAGTCTTTTTGTATTGGGGCAGATTAATCATTTATTAACTATGTAGTTTTTCTCATTTACAACTTATGTTAGAACTTTATTTAGAATATTTTTCATATTATTAATTTGTTATTTATTTCATGTACTTAAAAGCTTCATTTTTTTCTTTTGGTTCAGTGGCATACATTCAAATTTTATATATGTGCGATTTTGAAAATATTCTTCCAATTTTATTTATTTTAATAGTTCTTTGGAATTTATCTGTGCATTGGAAAATATAGTAATCTACTTACATTCTATTTAGAAATTTTTCTAAAGTCATTTAATTAACCCATATTTTTATTTCATCCCATATCTAGAACACCTATAAAATCCTGATTATAGTATATAATATGTGATATGTTTATATTTTATATAAGTCTATTATATAATAAGAAGAATGGAATGACAGTACCTTATAATATGATAGTATGAAAACAGTAATATATAAATTTGAGATTGTGATTTTCAAACTATTTTAATGTACCCAAGTCACTTTCATTGAAATAATCACAGAATTAAAAACTTAAAACTTAATTTATTAAGATTCATTTTCCTGTAGTAGGGCTACCACTGTGTTAGGGGTGTAGTTCAGTGGTAGAGCAAATGCTGAGAATGCACATGACACATGGCACTGGGTTTGATCCCCAGCATTGAAAAAAGATTTGTCTTCCCTATTGATCTGAAATAGTCAATTTATACAATGACTTGAATATATTTATGAATATAATCTATTTATCATTCCTAGCTCCAGAATTATCCCTAAAATATTTTTCAGCTATAAGAAATATGTATTTTCTTTCTGTTGCCCTTCTTCACTTTTTGCATATATTCATACATTTCCAGCTTGTCACCTTTTTTCCTCCACATTTTTTACTGGAGCATTATAGTTGTACATAATGATGGGATTTGTTCTTACCTCTTGGTACATAACACTATGTAACAATACAATTTGATCAATATCCCTCTCAGAACTTCCCCCGTCCCACAACTCCTCCCATTCCCTTGTCTATTTCTTCTATTGACCTCCCATTGATTATATTTTTTGACATTTTTAGGTTTTATTCATTGCATGGGAAGTATTTAGTATCTTAAAAGTGCAAAAAATACTTCTTTTTATCCCTCCCTTTTCCCTTTTCCTTTTCCCTTTCATCCTTCCTCGTCTCTCAGCTCCTCTTTTCTCTAATTTACTAGACTTTCTTTAGCTTGTCTGTTAATTAGCACTTAAATGATTCTTCATGTAATCTTATCCTTCCCTCCCTTTCTCTTTTATTTCACTCTGGCTTTCACATGTGAGAGAAAACACTTGACCTTTGAGTTTCTGAGTTTGGCTCATTTCATTTATGATATTCTCCATTTCCATCCATTTACTGGAAAATGCCATAAATTCATTCTTTCTAATAGCTGAGTAGAACTCCAGTGTATGTGGGGGGGTGTATGTACCACAAATTCTTAATCCGCACATTTAATGATGGATATCTGACCTAATTCCACAATTTAGCTATTGTGAATTGTGCTGCTATAAACATTGATGTGGCTGTGTCAGTGTAATATGTCAATGTTAGATCTTTTGGGAAAATAACCAGGACTGAGATAGCTGGGTGACATGGTAGTCTCATCCCTAGTTTTTTGAGGCAACACCATATTGCTTTCCAGAGTGGATTTACTATTCTGCCGTCTCACCAACAGTGTACACGTATTTCTCTCCACAACCTTGACAGCATTTATTATTGATGAAATTCTTGACCTTTGCATTATGACTGGGGTGAGATGAAATCTTAATGTAGTCTTGATTTGTATTTCCATGATTGCTAGAGATATTGATTTTTTTCCAATATTTATTGGCCTTCTGTGTTTCTTCTATTGAGAATTTTATATTTAGTTCTTTTGCCCATTTATTAATTGGGTTATTTGTTCTTATTGGGTGTTTTTTTCTTGTTGTTGCTCATTCTTTTTTTTTGATGTTAAGTTTTTTAATTCTTTCTATATTCTGGATATTAGTCCCCTATCAGAGCTGGAAAAGATTATCTCCCATTTTGTAGGCTCTCTCTTCAGTGTTAATCATTTCCTTAGCTGTGCAAAAACTTTTTAGTTTAATGGCATGCCACTTATTAATTTTTGGTTTTAATTATTGCATTTTGGAGGTCTTGTTAAGGAAGTCAGTACCAGTATCTATAAGATGGGGTGTTGACCCTATATTTTCTTCTAGCATGTGTAAGGATACTGGTATAATTCTTTAGTGCCTGATCCATTTATATTTGAATTTTGTGAAGGGTGAAAGGTAAGGATCTAATTTCATTTTTCTGCATATAGTTGTTGAGTTTTCCCAGCATATTTATTGAACAGCCTCTCTAAGATGTATTTTTTCTTTCTTTGTTGAATATCTAAAGACTAAAGTTTTGTGGATTTGTCTCTGTGTCTTCTATTCTATTCCATTAGTCTTCATTTCTAGTTTGATGCCAATACCATGATGTTTATGTTAACAGAGTTCTGTAGTATAATTTCAGATCAGGTACTGTGATGCCTTCGACTTCACTTTTCTTGCTTAGTATTGCATTAGTTTTCTGACTTTTTATTCTTCCAAATAAATTTAAGATTTTTTAAAAAATTCTGTGTAGAATGTCTTTGGTATTTTGAAGGGGGTTGCATTAGATCTGTATATTGATTTGGTAGTATGGCCATTTTGACAATATTAATTCTGCCAATCAAAGAACATAGAATGTCTTATCAGCCTCTTTGTTTTTATTGATTTGGCATCATCTTGCATAACAAAGGGATTTACTGGTTCACATTCATACATGTGTCTTTCCATCTTCTAAGGTATTCTTCAATTTTTTTCTTCAGTGTTCTATAAATTTAATAAATTTTTGTAATTTGTGTAATTCATAAATTTTTATAATTTTTCAAATAGTGTATTTAGAGTCATCTGCATGTGTGTGCATGTGTGTGTACAAATATCTGTGTGTGAGTTACTTGCTACACATTCTTCATGTTTTTTCTCTAACATTTGAGTTAATTACTGGTTTAGCACATGTAAATTTTCTGGTTTAATCTATGATTCATGTCGTAGAGGATCCTATCATAAAATCAGTTTCTGTACACTGATGAAACCAATAATTATATGAGAACTTTTTCCTGACTAATTCTATTTTAATTCTAAAAGCTGTGAGTTTTATAAAGATCCAAAGATTATGCTTTCTCTTTCTCTAGCAATAATGTTTTCAGAATTCAACATTTATGGAGAGATTTAGTTACAAATTTCATTTTATTTTTATTTTTTTAAAGAGAGAGGGACAGTGAGAGAGACAGAGAAAGAGAGGAAACAACTTTATTTGGTTTTACATATGGATTTCATTGCTCCAACACTTAGTTGTGTATGTGCTGCTGAGGTTTGAACTCGGGTCCTTGGGCTTGCCAAGCAAGCGCCGAAACCACTGAGCCACCGCTCCAGCCCTAGTTACAAATTTTAAAGAGTAGATAACTTTGATAAGAAAAATGAATTCTCAAAGCACTTGTTGAGTGTAATATATCAAATAATACATCATAGCATCATTTCAAATGAAAACTTGATAATTATTGAAAAACTAACATTGAATATACAAAATTCCGTGAGCATTTACACACACATATCTTTATTTATTATGTCTTAACTTGAACTTATTACTGTATGGGTTAAAATTTCATTTCCAACAATTTTGCCCAGTGGCACTTTGAAATGCCTAATACTTAAAATAGAAGAAAATTTTTTGAGCTGTACAAAATGGTATAGAATTTGATAAATCCATTGTAAAATATTTGAACACTTAAATGAGAGCATATTGAATTTTTTCCATTGACAAGCTACATGAAACTAATATACAATGGATATCACATAGTAGGCTGCTGTATTGGAAAAAAAACAGGAATTCACAGGAGCTTATTGTTCTTCTGCTTGGTATACTTCGGTCTGGAATGTGCCTCATTGCCCTGGATATAACTAAATATTCTGTCTTTCACTACAACCGTTTTATCTCTACCTCTTTTTAGTCATTTACCTTATTATATCCTACATTACCTAATCATATATCACAGATTTAATATTATATTTTGAATCCCTGGATTGTAGAACCTGCAAACTAATTACGTTTCTACCGCATTGCTATACACATACTATACTAGTTTCATTGGGTTGCCATAACAAATTACCACAAACTTAGTAGCTTAAAACAATAGAAATTTGTGAATTTATAGTTCTCAAACAAGAATTCTAAAATAAAAGTGTTAGCAATACTATTATCTTTGGATGTTCTAGAGGAGACTTTTTCCCTGCCTATTCCAGCTTCTAGTGGTCCCAGGTGTCATTCCAAAGTCCCTCTGTTTATACATTGCCTTTCCCTTTCTTTGTCTCTATGTTTCAAATTTTCTTCTCTTTTATTTTACATGGACATGAATCATTTGATTTAGTGTCCACACTAAATCCAGGATGAGGTTTCCCCCAAAGGCTCCTGTGTTAATGCAGGATGTTCAGAAGTGAAAGGATTGGGTGGTGAGAGCTGTAACCTAATCAGTTCATCCTAGTTTGAATAAAATGAGTGGTAAGTACAGGGAAGTGGGCATGGCTGGAGGAAATAGGTCAAAGGTGGCAAATTATAGATTTGTTATCTGATCTTCCCTGTGCCCCCTACCCTCTCCATCTCCTTGCTTCCTGACCCCAAACTGAACTTATTACCTTTCCTCTGCTGATCCCTTCCACCATGATGCTGTCTCACCTCAGGCCAAAAGCAATGGGAGTAAACCTCAAAACTTTGAACCAAAGTAAACATTTACCCCTGTAAGTCATTATTTTCTGGTGTTTTGCTCACATTAAATGCAAACCTATCTAGCATAATCCCAAGAATCTTTACTTAAAGATATCTGTAAAAAATGATTTTCTTAATAAGATCATATTCATAGGTCTTATCATTTTGGGGACCAAAATTCAACCCACTACACATAAATGGCACAAAATATATCAACATGCAATTGTTAATTTGAATACACAATTATGTGTATGCTTTTAAAAAAGAGCACTGCACATTTTCTTTGATGTGCTTATTTTTAGAATGACCACAATTTTAATGACTTAATGCAATACTCATTATTTCCTATTTTTTGTGGGTCAGGAATCTAGGCATCACTTAACTGGTCATTTGCTCAAGGCTACAATCAAGGGATTAGCTAGACATTGGAATCTCATAAGCATCTCAGGTTCTCTTCCAAGATTACATAATTATTAGAGTTATAATTTTCATTCAGCTTTAGAACTCATGGTGGTATGCTGCTTCATGGCCAGCAGGAGAGCATCTGTGACCTGAAGTGAGGACTTAGCGCTTCATTTAAAGAGTTCCCATTAAGTTAGTGCTACCCAGGATTGCATTTCTGTTGATTGATTTAAAGTGAACAGATTTGAGTCCTTATTCTAATCATGAGAGTAACATTAGGAGATGGAGAACCTGGGAACCATCTTATAATTCTTCTTACTACAGACACATTTTTTTTTACTGAAATGTTATCTTGATTTAATATGAAAAGATTTAAAATTACATATGCTAGCTATTTTCAGAGATTCTTAGATATATTAACTATGATTTTAGTCTATGGCAAACCATCAGTCCAACACCATGCACAAATGTCAAAATCCTGAGTGTAAAGATAATGTTCCAAATTGGGGGTAAAGATTCTTATGCAAATAAAATGTTTAATCCAGCCAAGGTGTTTAGTACAGATAGCTTCCGTGTGAATTTTGGAACTGAATTGCAGCCTAACACTCGTGACACAGTGTCTATGAAGGAGACCTTAAGTGAATCATCCAAATTAGATAATGGAAACATATGCTGCAATTAAAAAGGTTAGTGATATTGAGTTCAAATGTATTAGGAAAAATGAGAGGAAATGCAAAGAAATTACCAATTCTTGCCTCATTCTTGGCTTCTGCAGGTAAGCATTCTTTTCTTCAAACTTAGCTTACTTTGTCCCTCTCTAATTGATTCATTTATACATGTAAGAACAAAGTTGGCAATAAGATTAAGCTTGCAGTCAATAGGGAATGTAATCCTATAGAGAACTAGATTTAAAAAATGTTAAGTCCATGTATGAATTTGCCTCAATACAAGTTACAGTAAGAACAGTTTTGTGAGCTGGAGCCATGGCTCAGCAGTTTCACGCTTGACTGGCATGTACAAGGATGCAAGTTCAAGCCCCAGCACCATTTACACAACTAAGTGTCAGATCAACGAAAGGGACAGGAAAAACTAATTAAAATTGTTTCCCCCTCTCTCTCTCAAACTGTCCCTCTTTTGCCACACACACACACACACACACACACACACACAAAGAACAATCTCGTATGTCAGTGAAGGGAAATGTGGAAGTAGTAGTTACTGCACTTATTGATCATCTCTTCCAAATATGATATCTCTTTCTTGATTGTTGTCTATTCAGAACACTGGATTACTACTTTATTCACTTGTCTCTGAGTTCCTGAATCCCTTTATGAGTCAACTGCCAATCACTCTGGTATGCTGATTTTCTTGTTTTTTCATTCAACATGTCTATTATCCCTCACACATGCTCAACTTGATTGATGTTACTATAATTCAGTGCAAGAGTCAAAATTATGTTTTTACTTTTAGAGAGAGAGATAAGTTTTTTTTCATCTGATTTTTGTTTTTCCTTTATTTATCTGTATATGCAGTGCTGGGGATTGAACCCAGGACCTTGCATATACCAGGCAAATGCTGTACCAAAGAATCAGCTTTCCAGTTCCCAGAATGTATGTGTAATTGAAAAATATATTCTCTGAAAGATTCTCTTCATTTTCAGATAATGAGCTCTATTCTGGGAGATCCCTGAGTAAATTTTGTTTAGGTGCATTGTTACAGACTGAATATTTGTTGGCCCCTATTTTATATGTTGAAATCTTCACCCTCCAAGTGATGCTATTGGGATTGTATTGGAATATAATTAGGTCAAGAGGGCAGAACCTTCGTGAATAGGATTAGTGCTCTTATAAAAGGGACCCCAGAAAGCTCTCTGGCTCTCTTTCTGCCATATGAGGATAAAATGAGAAGCCAGCAATCTACAAGTCAGGAAGTGAGCATTTGTCAAACATTCTGTTTTGGAACCTTGATCTTAAGCATCTTAGCATCCAGAACTGTGAGAAATAAGTATTTAGTCTTTAAACCACCTAGTCTACCATAATTTGTTATAGCAACCTTAATAGATTAAAACACAAGTATAGGAGATAACAATAATAAATGGCTGGGGCTGGAGCAGTGGCTCAACTGCTATGATGCTTGCCTGGCATGCATGAGGATGCGGGTTTGAACCCCAGCACCATGTGTGTACAAAGTATCAGAGCAATAAATGCCACATGAAAAACTAAATAAAATTTATTCTCTTTTTCTCTCTCTCACTGCCCTTTCTCTTTTAATAAAATAAATAAATGTCTTAGATAAGAAGTCCAATGTTAATGGTTCTAAGTCATTAGAGACTTAGATTCTTTTTTTAAATCTTCTTCCTTTTTTATTTTTGTATGTAATTTTCATCTTCATGGTGACCTCATGGTCAACATAATTACTAAAGCTCCAGATATCACAAATACGTTTTGGTCAGAAAGAAGATGAAGAAGGGCAAAAAGGGAGTGCTTCAGTCAGCAATCAGCATCTTTTGGGGAACTTTCTCTGAAATTCCACCAAAGGACATCCACTCATTGACAATTATTAGTTTCCAGGGAGATATGGAATGTGGTTTTCATCTACTACCTTACCCCTAGAATAAAATCAGGGATCTTTTAGTAATAAAGGAGAGACTAGGTTGAGTCAGCAATGACAGATCCACTTTGTATATAGTTGCAAAACTGTCTTTTAATCTCTACGAGATGCTCCAGAGATGTGATATCTTGACTGATAAACCTCAACCTTCAATATGATCCCAGTTTCATTGAATTACTATTCAAAGAACTGATATTTTCCTTTTTGAGTTGAACAAAATAACATTGGTTAAAGGGCGCAAATTTGCCATTATAAATTGAGTAAATTCTGGAGACCTAATGCAAAGCAAGGTGAATATAGTTCATAATGTACTAAAAATTTGAAATCTGTTACAAGATAGATCTTAAGTGTTCTGCCCACAAAGATACACATGGACACAAAAGATAGTTACATGAAATAATAAATATATTAATTAGCTTGATTTTGGTAATCATTTCACAATTTATATGTATATTAAAGCATTTTGTATAAATCTTATACAGATACAGTTTCATCAATGGTTATTCAATAAAGGTTGAAAAAACCTGAAACAAAACATCTCATTATTTATTTGTTCCTTTAGAAATACTTACCAAACAGCTACTTCGTTGAAGGAACTGCAGTGACCCCTAGTGTAATGATTCTTAAAGGGAGTGATTTTTTCCACCTAGAGGACATTTGTTAATGTCTGGAGACATTTTTGGTTGTTGAAATATTGGCATTTATTAAATAGAAGCCAAGATGCTGCTCAAAATGTGATAAATTAGGTTCTTAAAAACTAAGATTGTCAGGCTACACGTATCCATAGTGCTAGCAGTTGAGAAAACCTGCTCTAGATATACAAAGATAAGATAAATATAGTCAGTGTCCTTCTGGGGTGTGTGTGTGTGTGTGTGTGTGTGTGTGTTTGTGTGTGTGTATCCTACTAGTAAAACAATTGATTAGTAGCAGTATTCTTTGACTACAAACAGAGATTGTGATAGTGATAGCTAAAAACATAGAGAAGAGATGGAGATGTAAAGGACCTACCTACTATAGATAGTGAGGACCTCTTCACGCAAGTGACATTTAAGCTACAATATCACTATGAAGAAGACACAATCATACAAAAAGCTGGTAAACAGTAGATGGGACGTTTAGTTTATTTAATTCTGCTATGGGCTTAGCATTGTGTTTAGTAAGCATAGGAGCTATATCATTGAACAAACCAGGCATGACTTATTTGCTGATAGAAGTTCCAGTCATGTTAGGAAAACAATATTAAGTAAATCAATTATATAATTAAATATTTGCATTTCAATATTCATTGATAATAAGTTATTATCAAACCAGTTAATGGGAGCTAAAAGTACTTTGCAATACAGTTGAGAAAAGTATCTCTGAAGAAGTAACTTATAAACGGAGATCTGAATTTTATATTACTTTATCTGCATGTGAAAGATATCCTTGCAGGCACAATAAACAATATACATGAAGGCCTTAAGGGAGGAAGATTTCATTATTATGAAGAATGGATTAAA
>PVKS010034256.1:0-21021 GCA_004027875.1 Aplodontia rufa | reverse complement strand
TTTAAATCCACATTTTTCACCATAAAAAAATGTTTATCAACAGTAGAATGGATAAATTGTGACACATTTGTACAAGGCAGTAACAAGTGTCATGCACTGCTTGGAGGAGCCTCGCAGATGTGGCTGAGAAAAGATGCTGGAGACAAGAGAATGTTCTACGAACATTCTGTTCACTGGAAAGGCAAAGCCACATGGATGAGCTTGAAGCCATCCTTCCACCGGGGAGGACTAGTCACTGGGAAGGCTGGCCACTGGGAAGGGGCATGAGTGATCTACACCTGACTCTGAGTGACTGGCTCCATGGGCATACTAAAAAAAACCTCATCCGGTTCTGTCCAAGATTTGCTACATGTGGGGATGGGGATTTAGCTCAGTGGCAGAGCGACTGCCTAGCACGTGCAAGGCCCTGAGTTCAGTCCTCAGCCCTGGGGGGGAAAAAAAAAGATTTGCTACATGTTAATTTAAAAACTCCTATTTCTCACCGATGGGTTCCCCAGCTTTGCCTTTCAGCAGGAGTACTGAGGTCTGTGAATCCTAGCATGGCCCCCTTATGAGGACACAGCTGAAATGCGAACTCTCTAGAAGAGCAAACCCCATTCTGATTTAGGCTGGGATCCTGGAAAGCTAAAACTAAAAAAAACTTAAAAAAAATTCAAACAAAACACAAAGGTACAAAATACACTTGAAGAATTTCCTTTCCCAGGCTACAGCGGTGGCTTAGCAGTTACAGCACTTGCCTTGCATGTGCAAGGATACAGGTTCGAACCCCAGCACCACGTACACAATGAAGTGTACGAAAGCCACATGAAAAACTAAATTGACTCTCATTCTCTCTCTCTCTCTCTCTCACTGTCCCTCTCTCTCTTAAAAAAAAATACCTTCCTGACCACTGAGCCCCCTCCCCTAGCATTCCCTGTCTTTTATAGGTGCCGCAGTTTTCTTCCAGAAACTTCACTGAGCATCCCCACAGACCCACCTCATCCTCACAGAATCCCACTGGGTGGATGGACCTTGCTCCAAACTTTTTCGAGTAATAAACAATACTCCCATGAGCATCTGCATACTGCACAAATATGTCCATAAGGTAGTTTCTTAGAAGCAGAATTCCCACACCGGAGGATTTGTTCGTTTGCAATGCTGGCAAACACCATCCATAAGAATGTCAGCGTCCCCATCAAACTTTTTCAGTGTTGCCAATTCAACAGACCAAAAAAAAACATTATCCCCTCTTCTATTGCTTCACATTGATTTAATCATACTAGAACCATATTAACCTGCCCTGTAGCCATTTTCCCATTGGATTGGATTCTCTGATTCTGCTATGGCTGAGGGTCCAATCCTCCACCGCCCGCACTGTGCAGGCCACGCTCACTCCATCTGTGGCTTACAGAGCTGAGTCACTTCGACAGAGACCATCTGGTTCATAAGGCCTAAAATATTTACTATTTGGACCTTTCAGGAAAAAGTTTGCTGATTCCGGTATCTAAGCGATTTACAAGTGTTCACGGTAAGTTAGGGAAATGGCTCTTCGTCATGTGTGTTCTGTTTGGCTTTCAATTCACCACCCTGCTCCACCTCCTTGTCTCTAAATAACCCACTCAGAAGACGCACCACTAAAAAGCAGAAGCCCTCCGAGCGCCGGGACACACGCAATGCATTTAGAAACCCTGGTCGACGCTCATTTAGACAGGGTATTTTTATATCCATTTTATACATGTGACTTTGCTGAGGTCACACGGTCATGGGTGGTTGCCTGGCTAGAAGGGCATAGATCCTTCCGGTATAGCACCTTACCTATTATGGAGGAGGGCAGCACTGGTGGTGGCAGCCACCGTGAAAAGCGAAGTCCAGGCAGGCACTGCCTTGGATACCCTCGGGGTGTGTGACGTTCGAGGGACAGAACATGCAGGGGTCCTGTCACACTTGTGAATAAAGACCACACATTCCCAAGACAGAGAGGGGAAGACGATTGTATGCACCACACAGAAGCCACTGGGAGGCATGGAGCCCACCTGGGGTGTGGACAGGGGAGCATGGTCCACTGAGCGAGCAGTGGTCGCCAGGAGCAGGGCATTTAGGTTGAACAGATGTGCTTGCAGGAGCTGGAGGCGGGAAGAGGGAGCAGATGCCAAGCAAGAGGAGAGCTTTTATTACCCCCTGGCACTGGGCCACGGACACCCATCACACAAATGTGACAGTGAGCATTATAATCTCTGAGCCCTTGAACCAATCACAGCTCAAAAGGTTACTCTCCTGAAAACAGCCACCCCATTAAAACCACTGACCCAGAGAGCAGGGTCTCTCAAGGAGAGGGGCAGGCAGGGAGTGTGTTCTCTACATGTAGAGCCATGTCCTTGCTGTGTGGTCCTGCCTTGATGAAGAGGCTGGCACCTGGGAATCTCCTCCTTGCAATTTTTCTTTAGGGCTGGGGGCAGGTAGCTCCATGGTAGAGCTCTTGCCTAGCACAAGTGAGGCCCTGGGTTCAATCCCAGCATGATAAAAACTAAAACAAAAACAAAACTCTAATTTACTTTTAATGGAAAAAGTGTTTTAAGGAGTTTTCTCAAAAGTTGTCTTTCCTTTTCCTTTCTGTTCACAGATTTGAATCAATCCAAAAATACTCTAGACCGATTGGGTAGTATAACCACATCAGCAAGAAGAGTATCCACAGGGTAGATCTACTGAGCGTCTGCTCTAGGATTTTCTCAAATTCTCAATACCCTCCCTGAAGATTCAGGTTGCAGACAGCGAAACTAAGGCCAAGACACACGAAGCAACGACGTCCTCCAGCTGGTCTCTGTGGCCCCAGGATTGGGCTTTGAAGTCTAATCTCTGATCTGGGTCCAGATCTCAGGAGCAACTGCAATACACTAATACCTTGTATTTTGTCATTTATGCCTGATACCATGGACAATGTTGAATATGACTAGTATTAAAATCCTGATTCCGTTGGATAAACAGCATCAGAGAACTCAAGAAATGACAAGTCTGTCTGAGGCCACACAGCTTGTACAGATCCCAGACCTGAAAGGTGGCCAGCTGACCCCTACCGCCTTCTCTCCTTTATCATGAACATATACATCTCTGTCACACAGATCTGGCTTTACAAAACCACAGCGACCCGGCCCTGCTGAGTCAGAGTGGCCATCTGGGATTCTGACCCACATAGGACTTAACCCTCATCCTGTGGACCAGAGACACTGTCTTCAAAGCAGAGAGAATTTGGAAGTTTTCAATACGGATAGAAGAGGCTGGAGCAGTGGCTCAGCGGTTACAGCAACTGCCTGGCATGTGCAAGGATGCGGGTTGGAACCCCAGCATCACGTACACAACAAAGTGTCAGAGCAACGAAAGCCACATGAAAAACTAAATAAAATTGACTCTCTCTCTCTCTTTCTCTCACTCTCCTGCTCCTTCTTAAAAAAAAAAAAAAACAGATTGAAGAGGGCTTTGTTGTTCTCCATTTGATGACCCTTTTCATCATAACTGTCTGCAAATCGGGACTTGACGTGGCCTTGCATGCATGAGGTGCCACAAGGTCCTGCAGTCACAAGAGCCTCTTCATCTCCAGCACCCTGACCCTGCTGCCCCTAACCTTCAGACACACATCCTTTTTTGACCTGGAAAGAAGCCTCTAATGGGAAGGATGGGGGGAACACGACATAGCAAGATGGAGAAACAAGTCCTTTGCTTCTCCTTGCCTTCCCACAGGACCCCAGCCTGGAGCCTTTGGAGATCTGTGACCCTCCAAGCCCTACCACCTTCCACACTCCCCTCCCCCAGCCTCCCTCCTGAGTTCTTTCCCATCTAGCTGTCCCCAGCCACCGGCACACCCAGCCTATGCCACGGAACCTCCTTAGACAAGACTCTGTGCTTCACTCACGAAGCCACCTGTGTAGTGGCCACTGATTGATTCCAACAAGTGCGTCACTTTCAGAAGAGTTAAGTCTAGAGGTCATTTTAAAGATCCTGTTAAGGCTTGGAGGACACGCAAACTGTGGTGTCTCCACACCCTGGAACACCACTCATTCCTCATAAGGAGGGATGCTCTGATGCAGGGAGCAACATGAAGACACCTTGGGGACATGAAGCTCAGGGGAGGTAACCAGACACAAAGGGTCAAAAGGCTGATTCTATTCAGTGAGGTTCCCAGAGTAGTCAGACCCATGGGACAGACAGTACCTAGGAGCAACGGGAATGGGGAGCTATTGTTTAAAGGGGATGGAGTTTCAGTTTGGGAAGGTGAAAAGTTCCAGAACCGGGTGGTGCTGGACCATACACTTAAAAACACTTAGAATACTTGTTTTTATGTTATTATATTTTGTCATTTTTAATCTTTTAATTTTGTCTTTTTAATCATGTCAGGGATCATTCATGTGCAGACTCCAGACTACTCAGAAGGGAGAGGTGCCAGCCTGCCTTTCTGATTCCTGCCTAATAAAATCTACATAGGTGCAAACCACTTCACCGCAGAGTTGTGACAAGGACGAGGCCGGCTGCCTCTGCCCTCGGAGCACCAGTGGCGCAGGTGGAACTATCTTCTCTGCACAGATGCCCTGGGGGTGGAGACAGCTGGAGTTTCCAGCAAGGAGCCGCAGTGCAGAATGGAGCTAAATTCCTGTCCTCGCATTAATTCCCCAGCTCTCGGGATTTCCGGCACACATTATGCACGGGTAGGCACTAAATAAATGTTGAGTGACAGACCAACTTTTTTCCCCACTTTCTGGTAGGCTGGTAACTTTATACCTTCAAGGGAAGCTGTAAGTGTCAGGAGAGAAATTTTTTAAAACTACAAATCAAAGGCTTTGAGAGCAGGCTGGGCACGCAGAGGTCAGCTTGGTCCAAGACCCAGTTTGCGCCGGAGCCCTCTGCGGACACTGAGAGGGGTGACCGAAAGGTCGCAGCTCAGGGGACGTCCAGGGTAGATCCTTAATGCAGACCCAGCTGGTTACAGCCCACAGCTCCAGCCGTGCTCAGAGCCCCTAAGGGCCACAAAAGCCCTTCCTGCCTCTCAGCAGAGGGGGCGCAGCAGAGCGCCGATGGGAGCATCCGGGAGGGGACTTCAGGCTGAGGCCACCAAGGCCCGCCCCTGCGCCCCTGCCGTCCCCCTCCTCATTAGCACCCCGTGGGAAGGCCGGTCCTTGTCCCTCGGCACCGCTTTGGAGATCACCCCCCACCCCTAGCCGGGTGCCCCCTCCCCGCTTCTCAGGAGCCTCTGAGTCAGGCTGTGCTGGGCTGGAAACTTCCGGCCTTCCAGGTGTCCGCAAAGGTTCCACTCCCGCCTCTGGGGCAGGTGCACAGGGCGCCCCCGACCCCCAGGCATCCCCTTCCTCTCTAAGGGGCGCGGGGACTTCGTCAGGGAGACGCTCAGAGGCTGTCGGGGGGACACTGGGAGGGGCCAGTGGGGAAGCAGCCGGCGGGGTGGGACAGGGGAGGAGACGGAGGGCGAGGAGAGGGTGCCCCCCCTGCTGTCCCCGCCGCCGAAGCCCGCGCGTCCCCGCCGCGTCCCCGCCCGCGTGCTCCCCTCGCCTACCTGGCGCTCATGCTCCGCCGGCGCGGCCGCCTCCTCCGCGCAGCCCGCCCGCCGCCTCCCGCGTCCCGCGCCCACCGTCCCGCTGCGGGGCCGCAGGGGCTGGCGCGGCCCGGGCAGGAGTCCGGAGACCAGGGGAAGCCGAGGGAGCAGAGAGGAGAGAAAGTGTGTCATAGGCTGGGAGGGGCGGGGGAGGGAAATGCAAAACCCGACAGGAAATGAGACTAAAGAAAATGCAAAAGGTTAGAAAAAGAGATAAGGAAGAGGGGGAGGGGCGGCCCTGGGTGGGGCGCTGCGGGGACCGGAGAGGGCCCGGGTGGGGACCCGGCCGCTGCTCCAGCCCCCACCAGCCTGGAGAACCCGGGGGATCCAGGTGTGGCCTTGGGAGGGGGCTGGGAGGGGCCATCCCAGGCAGGGGTCCTGGGCACAAATCAGGTCCCGAGGAAGCAAGGCAGTGCCGGGAGAGGTGACCAAGGAGTGGGAAGCCTGGAATTCTGCAGCCTTCCACCTGCCCTAAGCCCCTTCCTCCCTCAGCTCTTGTTCTGGAAGCTTCCTGGGACTTTGCAGGTGTCCGCCCCTGCGAGCGCCTCTCACATCCCTCCTGGACACCTCATGGCCACAGCCTTGTCCCTCACCCCGCCGTGCGCAGCCAGGCTTGCTTCTTCGATTCTGTTGACCGGCAGGTGCTTGTCAGAGAAATGGTGATCTCTGAATGTCGCTATTTTGAAGTACAATAGAAGAAAAATTAAAAACAGATGGAAAGGGGGCTGGAGCGGTGGCTTGGAGGTCACTGCGCTTGCCGGGCAGGTGTGAGTACAGGGATTCAAACCCCAGCACCCACGTACATGGCTAAGTGTCAGAGCAAGGAAAGCCATGGGAAAAATCAATAAAAACTGATCTCTCTCTCTCTCTCTCTCTCTCCTCTCTCCCCGCTTTCACTGTCCTTCTCTCTTAACAAAGAAAAATAGGTGGAAAGACGTCAAGGAAGGACGAGGAAATGTTTAAAGTTCTGCAAATTGTTTCAGTCCTGTCCCTCCCAAGAGAGTCTCTCCCCAAGTGTTTTAATACTTTACCCAAAGGTAACTGAGGGAGCCCCTGAGCACTTTCTTTCTGAGGCTCTGCATGAGCTGGTCCCCAGGACTTACCTGAACTGTGGAGTCAAATACCTGAGCGGGGTCAGGGTGTAGGTAGCACAGTGGTGAACGCTTAGCTTAGTGTGCCCAAGGCCAAGGGTTCAACCACCAGCAATGCAAAAAAAAAAAAAAAAATAAATAAATAAAAAGAAAGAAAGAAAGAAATATAAATTTAAAAATGGAAACATCTGGATGGAGCAAACATATCCAAGAGTCTTGGGTTCCAGCCTCTGTCAGTGAATAGCCACTGTGCCCATTTCCCTGGCTCTTGTCCTCTGCCTCAGTTTACTGTTATGTTCTTTCTCTTCCTCTTTTGAGTCTCAGGAGAGTTTTGAGGTCTTGGAGGGAAAGGCATTCAAGAAATTAACAGCTATTCAGAAAGATGAAGAAAACTGGGTGTGGTGTAGGTACAGAGGAGCCTGGAGTCTGGGTGGTGTAGAGGAGGACAACGGTTCAGATGCCCTTCGTGGGGACGTAGCAGGATCAGAGTGGGCTTTCTATAAGCATGCTCAAGAATATAAGCAAGAACCACAGAGAGAAAGTTCCTGAAGTAAACCCCAGGTCCACAGCTTCTGAGTCCTCAGTGCCCAGCAACCCATCTCTGCCCTCCAGGGATCAGAGAAGTAGGCCGCTTGCTTTTTGTGAAACATTTAAATCTTTAAGGGAGAGCTCTAGCTTCCCACACACAAGGCCTGAAAGGTACCTGTTACTTAAAAACAATAAAAACTACTCATCAAGATATGAATATGGTCAACTGCACAACTTCTGTCTATAGTTTGACAAATTTTCACAGTGAACACACCATGTAACCCACACCCACACTGTGTTCCATCAAAACATGAAACTTCTTTGTCCCCAGGAATCCCCCTTGTGTCCCCTTCCAGTTACTCCCCTACTAGGGTAACAGCATCCTGACCTCCAGCTGCACAGATGAACTTTGTGTATTCATGAACTTTATGTAACTGGAGGCACACACAGCTTGCCTTCTGAGTCTTTTGAGCCTCTTTCACTCAATATTATGTTTTGGGGATTTATCAGGGGGATTGCACGAACATATAGTTATTTGGATACTGCCCTCCCATAATCTTATTCAAAAATTTAAACATTTAAGGCTGAAGCGGTGGCTCAGCAGTTATGGCGCTTGCCTGGCATGTGCAAGGATGCAGGTTCGAACCCCAGCACCATGCACACAACAGAGTGTCGGAGCAACAAAAGCTGGAAGAAAACTAAATACAAAAAAGTTTCTCTCTCTTTCTCTCTCACTGACCCTCTCTCTCTTTAAAAAAATAAAAAATGAAAATAAAAATTTAAGCATTCAGAAAATTTGGAATTATACAGTGAATACCCATATACTCCACCACCTGATTCTATAATTAATACTTTGCAGTATTTGCTTTATCACATATCTATCTGTTCTTCCATGTATCAATTCTTTTTTGTTGTTTTTTTGGATGCATTCAAAATAAGTTGCAGATATATTAGTAGAAGTCATCCTAAATGCTCCATCATGTACACGTTAAGTAGGTAGTTTTTATAAGGAAAATCTTACGTACAGATTTTAGCTAGCTGATGAAGTGAGTTTTGATAAGTGTATACACTGTGTAACCCAAACCCTTATGAAGACATTGAGCTATCTGGTTCAGTGTGTCAGCCACTAGCCTTATGTAACCATTGCGTGGTTGACAAATTTTCCAAGTTTTCTGATTGGTTATTGTGCATGCTGTGAATAGAAACTGAATTTCTAATTTTTTTTTTCAGGGTTGAAGACTGAACTCAGGGCCTTGCGCATGCTAGGCAAGCGCTCTGCCACTGAGCTAAATCCCCAACCCCTTGAATTTCTAATTTTATTTAATTTCGATTCATCTTCATCGAAATCTAGACACTGGTACTTAATTCTGCTATTGGAAAACTTTTTAAGTATGTCTGGAACAATTTAAGTATGCCATCTACTTGCGAACTTGATAGGCTCTACATACAGGCCAAGTAGGAAAATTAACGTCTGAATTGATCTGTTATCAAACACCTGAGTTTGAAGACTTCATGTGTAAGAAGTAAGGCAAAACATCTCATTAAAAATTTTTATGCTGGGACTGGAGCAGTGGCTCAGCAGCTATGGCGCTTGCCTGCAATGCACAAGTATGCAGGTTCGAACTCCAGCACCACGTACACAACTAAGTGTCAGAGCAACGAAAGCCATATGGAAAATAAAATTGATTCTCTTTTTCTCTCTCTGTCCCTCTCTCTTAAAAAAGAAAAAAAAGCTTTTATGCTGATGGCATGTTGAAGCAATATTTTAGGTAAGTTGGGTTAAATAAAATAAATTATTAAAAGGAATCTAATCTGGCTGGGCGTGGTATAGTAGGCATCTGTAATCCCAGTGGCTCAGGAGGTTGAGGTAGGAGGATTGCAAGTTCAAAACCAGGCCCTAAGCAATTTAGCAAGAGTGAGAACCTGTCTCAAAATAAATGGAATGGGGGGCTGGAGTGGTGGCTTTGAGGTTATGGCACTTGCCCGGCATGCGCAAGTACATGGGTTCAAACCCCAGCAACACCACGTACACAACTAAGAGTCAGAGCAATGAAAGCCATGTGAAAAACTCAATGAAAATTGATTCTCTCTGTCTCTTTCTCTCACTGTCCTTCTCTCTTTAAAAAATAAAAAAATATAAAAAATTAAAAATAAACGGAATGGACTGGGGATGTGGTTCAGTGTTTGAGCGCCCCTGCGTTCAATCCTTGGTACTCAAAAAAAAAAAAAATCCAATCTGTTCTCTTTTCGTGTTGCCACTAAGAAAATTTAAATTACACGTTCTGTTATTGTTGGGTGTGATGTAGAACCATCGCCCCCATCAAGTCCTCTCACTCCAAGACAGACCTTTTTATAGCTTGGTTCCTCTGAGAACCCCAAGTGAAAGTGACCCCGAACATCACTGAATAAGGACCTCTGGTTCCAGACAATGACTGCACATGCTCTTTGGAAAAGTGACCACAAAGTGCGAGAAGGGTTAGGGAAGGTGGGAGAGAGAGGTCAGGGGAGTCCCTGTCCACTGCGGAGCCCCTGCCCTCTCGGTCAAGTCTGAAACTTGGGGCAGGAGTGGAAGGATGCAGATGAGGTGCTGCTGACGGATGGAGGAACCAGCTGTGGGTGGAATTGCTGGGGCAGGAGGGGCTCTCCGTTTCCCTCCTCTGTCTCTCTGCTGTGTGCTCCAGCTTCTTCAGGCTGAAGTCAGAGACCTATTTCTAAGACCTCAGAGAGGTGGGGACTCTCTGAATAGAGGGGGTAGCAGGCCAAGGCGCTCCCTGCTCTTGTTACATTCTTCACTGGTCCCTGCCTGGGCTCCCTAAAACACTGCTTCCTCCTGCCTGCAGTGAAAGTCAACCCCCCCTTTAAGAAAATGTCTAATCTGTCATGGACTGATTCTTCTGTAAAATACAATAAAAATTAATTACTAGAAAATGGAATTTAAAAAAAGATACCGCAGACACAAGCCGACCGATCATGCTTGGTTACTGTGCAATGTCAAAAGTGCCATAAAAGTCTCAAAATGCTTAGTCTCAGTTTCTGTTCTTATCTTGTCTTGGACGGGTGCACCAAAGGACTTGGGCCCACCAGCCGGACTTCGCAGAGCAGTGAGCTGGGCCCTGGAGCCAAGGTCATTGCGTTGCCCTGTCTATACACCGCGTCCACCCGCATGTCCCAGCCAGCCTCTGCTCCTTAAGGAGGCTGGAAAAGGAGAGGCCAATGTCACACTTGTCTGGCTGGACCTTGACGAACATGGATGGAATCTGGCAGCTTGAGTGAGGAGGGCCCAGATGTGCAAATGGGACCAGGGTCTCCCAGGGGTGGGACAGAACAGTGTGACTGGGAAAGAAAGGAGCACAATGGTCCACAAGTCCTCTGAGGAGCATCCCTGGAGATTCATGCAGAGGTCACATTCATGAGACAAGAACAGTTACTATGGGATAGGCTGCCTGAATAAAGACCAGTTCGTGAAACTAAAAATAAAATTGCTAAATATAAAATACGCTTAAAAATTCATTGGAGGGGCTGGGGATTTAGCTCAGTGGCAGAGTGCTTGCCTAGCATGTGCGAAGTCCCGAGTTCGATCCTCAGCCCTGAAAAAAAAAAAATTCATTGGAAGGGTTGGACAAGGTGTCTTTCAAGTATATCCTCCTAAGCTGGAAACTTAAAAACAATATAAAGGGGCTGGAGCAGTGGCTCAATGGCTACGGCAGTTGCCTGATATGTGCGAGTACACGGGTTCAAACCCCAGCACCCACGTGCACAACTAAGTGTCAGAGCAATGAAGGCCATGTGAAAAACTCAACAAAAATTGATTCTCTCTGTTTCTGTTTCTCTCTCTCTCTCTCTCTCTGTCCTCTAAAAAAAAGTTTCTCTTTTTCTCTATATCACTGTTACTCTCTCTCAAAAAAAAAAATATATATATATATAAAACCCAAAGAAAGTGAAAATTTCCAGAGAAAAGTTGAGACATAAATGAATAATTTGGAAAAACAAGTGCATATTTAAGAGTTCTAGAAAGAGGAGAGGAAACAGAGGGAGGAATTAATCATGAAATAGTAATTATATTAATCAGAACTGATTCTCCACTTTGAGAAGATCCAATAAGAAATGCACTAAACCAGTCATGGCCATGGGCACCTGCAGTCCCAGCTTTTGGAAGGCTGAGTCAGGAGGATCGCTTGGGCCCGGGAGCTGGAAACCTGCCTGAGCAACATAGGGTGACCCCATCTCAAAAAAAGAAAAAGGACTGGGCGTGGTGGCCCATGCCTATAATCCCAGCAGCTCCGGAGGCTGAGGCAGGAGGATCACAGGTTCGAGACCAGCCTCAGCAACTTATCGAGGCTCTAAGCGTCTTAGCAAGACCCTGTCTCAAAACTTAAAAAAAGGGCTGGGGATGTTGCTCAGTGGTTAAGCACCTGTTGTTCATTCCCTAGGATAAATAAGAAAAATTCTACACTTAGATATATCTTCATGAAATTCTGAGAAAGATGTAAAGATGGATAATAAGAAGACTCTCAGATCTTCTAGAGAAAACATGTACCTTGAAGCAAGGGGTTTGGGGTGCTAAAAGAGGATGAAGCTGCACTCCAGCCTTCTCGGGGAGGACTTCTTTAGAATCTTAGATGCCGCGGAACAGTCAAGTGTGAGGGCAAACCAACGCGTGCTTAGACGTGCAGGGACTTTGGAAATTCTGTTCTCGAGCTCACCGCAGGAAGAAGTTCCCTGAGGACTGAAGTGAGCCAAGGAAGAAAGCAGGAGCTAGTGAAAGGTTAAAATGAATCAGGAGGCAGCAAAAAGGACAACAGAAAACAGCAGAGGCTGGGAAAAAAACTCAGTGTGTACCAGTGCTTTCAGTACCAACCCTGAGCGGCTAGCAAAAATGACTGCTGCCGTCAAAAGAACTGAAAAGAAGCCTGGTGTGGTGGCACATACCTGTCATCCCAGCAGCTATGGAGGCTGAAGCAGGAGGATTGCAAGTTAGAGGCCAGCCTCAGCACTTTAGCAAGACCCTGCCTCAAAACAACCAACAACAACAAAAAAAAAAAAGAAAGAAAGAAAGAAAGAAAGAAAGAAAAAAAATAAAGTGCTGGGGATGTTGTCCAATGGTAGAGAGCCCCTGGGTTCAATTTCCATACCAAAAACATAACAAAATAAAACTGTTGATATTACAGAGGAGACATGTTAAACCACAGCCTCAGTTGGTCTGAAGTGGTCATTTTTGAGTTTGAGTAGGAAGTGAGTGAACAGGGGCCAACTGGATGTGTTTCCTCTTCCCTGTGTGTTCTTCACAGTTGTGACTTTTCATTACTGTCACAAAACACCTGAAGCAGGCTATTGCACAGAGAAAAGAGGTGTATTTAGCTTATTGTTTTGGAGGCTGGAAGTCTAATCAGCTTGGGACAGGCTCCGGCAAAGCCCCCATGGGCTGCATCACGTTGTGGCAGGAGGGTACTTCTATCTGGTCTCTCTCTCCCTCTCCTTACGAAGCCACCAGAATTCAATAATGGGGGTTCCATCCTAATGGCTTAATCTAATCCAACATAATCTAACCCAGTCTACTGTAATTTGATTTGATCTGATCAATTCGTTTCCAGAAGGTCTCACCTCTAAACACCACCATCAGTTTCTACCCTCTTAAGATAATGAATAGAAGGCTTCATGGATTAAATTTTCCACCAGTTCAGAGGAGCAAACCGTATCCAAACCATAGCACCCTCTATCCTGACGAGTGTCTGTTTTCATGTCGATTTTACTGTTTCCTTAAAATAAAAATTAATCATTTCTACAAGAAGCATGTATACATGTTTTACCCACAAGCCACTGAATAATAAAACTAGGGACCGATCAGTTTGTTCCTGGGACTTTCTGTACGCCAACATTCAAGTTATCTTAGGGTATGCAGTGAGGTCACTGGGTCACTCAAATGATTAATATGTTTAAACAAAAATCTCTTTTTTATCTGGAAAATAATCTTATCTTCCTTCCGATCCCCTCCCGAATGTTAGGAGGAGAGACAAAACTTACAGCCCATCTGATTGAAATCCAGCACAACCCAGTAATGTCACAGCCCTTCAGTGGAGTGCTCGGTCTTTCTAGAATTAAGACGCTTGGTCTGTGCTACAGCTGTCTCCTTCCTCTGCCTTCTGCTAATCTGGCATTGGAAGTCCTGGGGGGCAAGAGGAAGGCTCATGGTGCTGAGCCTTGAACCTCTAACTCAGGTCTCCAGACAAAGCCTAGTCTTTGCCCTGGTGCCCTCTGCTCTTCTGGAATTCATGGCCAACTCCTAGCTCCTGTAAAACTCACAGTCTGCTCTCTCAGCTGCATTCTTACCCACACTGCAGGAGGTCCTGCAGCGTCCCCTGGGGGGTCTCTGTCACTCACCATCCACAGGACTGGAGCTTAAGAGCAGCTGCAAGCCCTGCCTGGGCCTCTGCAAGACCCAGCACTCAGTTTTTGCATGTGTTGCTGAGACTGAGCTCTGGCCTTTGTTCTCTCCTCTCTCTGTCCACCCACTGGTGGAACTGAGTATACTCACCTCTGCTCCTAGGGAGGCAAAGAAGGTGGGATCTGCCCGATGCCTGGGGCCAAACACAGACAACTAAAAGAGCCCCTGAGATGGGGACTGTAGTGTGATTTGTGGAGCAGAGACTTTCAGGAGAAGGAGGGTGGGAAGACTGAAGGAGGAGAGGGAAGAGCCACACCAGGAGGGCCATGTCCACACCTCCTGCTCTTGTGACACCACGAATTGCCTGTGGAGGTGGGACAATGGCTTCACCCTCCGTTGGTCATTGATGGTGGTCTACGCAGAGGAGGTGGGTCTAACCTGTCAGCTCTCAAGGCCTAAGGGCATAACAGCAGCCACGCTGTAGCTGCAGAATCTAATTCGGGTCATTAAATCAGCTCTGATCTGGAAATTGTCACCTTGGTTTGGTACATATTTCCCCAAACATCTCAGCACGGCTGTCTTCCATCCCCTCCCGGACCCGAGCCGACCAACTTGAGCTGTATACAGTGGTTTACGAGCTGCCTAATCCAATACAAGAGATCAGAAAGGGGGAAAATGAGAGGCTGTGGCTTTCCCCAGAGCCGAAGCCCCATCCCAGGCCGTTCGGAGGCATTTCCATATTGCGCTGAGAGCAAAATGGAATGAGAACCGGATCCCAGGGAGAGAAGTGGGTCTGTCTCTCCGGTGACCCCCTCCTTTGCTACCTCCCCTCCCCTCCGGAGAGCAATCCCATCTGCGGCTGCTTTAGCTCCAGAAAAATCATTCCTTATCAGTGCTGCAGTCACACGCCTGGGACAGCACAGAGGCATTTCACAAACTATTGATCTGAGAATTAATATATCGCTTTTTTCCCAGATGTGGCACCTCACTGCCATTGTATATATTAACATTCCCCCAAAATAGCACCGAGAGCAAGACAGAACCTTCCGGGCCTTTAATTATGTTTTACGTACTTCATACTTTTATGCTGTTATGGCTCTCTCTGCCCCTGAAAGCTCATGAGTCTTAATATCAGATTGCTTCCCCGCCATCTCCCTATGCAGAGATGATTCCGGAAAGGCATCAAGGTGTCTACATTACTCTCTTACCACCAATTTAAAAAAAAAAAGTCGCCCACTGAGCGTGGTCCATGTTCTTTCCTGTCTGCTGAACTCCTCAGCTGACCCTGGACTTAGTATTTTTCCTTAAATTCTTGCAGACAGCATGGCTTCCATTTAAGAGGAAATGTTCCCGTCTGCAGACCCGTGATACACACTCAACAGTTCAGTTGCCTGAGTTAACCCACGCACGACGGCGGTCTGTGGATCTCACTGACACCTGGAAACCCACCCCACTAGGGCGCTGTGCGAAGGCGATTCTGCAGGAGGAAGGCGCAGGACGCTTGCAGACCTGGACAGCAGCCCTTGGCCAAGCCCCACGGTGCCCTGTCTTTCTCCACAGAGGTACCAGCATTGCACAAAGCAGATGGGAGAACACAGCGTCACCCCAATTCCTGCTCAGTGCTATGCTCTGTGAGTTTCCCCTGTTCCAGGGGCGTGGACAGATGACAGCCCCAGAAACCTGCCCATCATTTCCCTTCCCTGTTAATCAACATTAGGGTAATTGGCACATTACATCCATTTTTCGCGCGGTAGATGGGCTTGCGGCTCCACATAAATAATGAATAATCACGTAATGACCAGAAATGTGTGGCGAGCCATTGCGGCCAGCACATAATGGATGCTTTGTTTGTCTTTGGGGACTGTATTACCAGCGTGTAACTGATTAGGCTTTAAAACGCTCTGGGTTACCTGAGGCCTAAGAGGTGCTCCATCAAGTCTGCTCCCTTCGGCACGGTACCTAAGGACAGCCCAATATTTGCTTTTGGTCCCCCTGTTTAAAAATGGAAGATAATTTAGCTCCGCTCATCCATCACCTTGCCTGCCAATTACTTCCCCCCTGCTCCCTTTGCTTTTAGAGAAAGCAACTGGAAACACCCAAGCAATGGGAATGGCTCTGAGTTATTATGCCTGTTTTTAAGCTCACGGTGCTTGGGTATGAAAGTCAGGGCTCATTAAAAACAGGAATGTTGTAGCTTACAGAATTGGCTACTTTAAACACAGTCATCTACACCCCAGTGCTTCTCAAACTGTTTTAGAGTGGTCCAGGTTTTTATGAGCATCTCTCTGTTTCTGTGTGCGTAACCCACGCCAGCATATTTCCCCAAGGTTCGGCTGGGCACGGTATTCACAAGATCACTGCAGCCAGCGGAGAAGTAAGTCCTGCATGATTAATGTGAAAACCACCTGTCACTTTGTCAGTGCTGACACAGAGACGTGACAGGTATGTTGCTACTATTTAGAAGAATTCTCGGAATTTCTGAACATGTGCTTACTTGCACTTTTTAGTTTAGGACTTAAACTAAATGTTTTCTCTCGTGTAAAATTAAGTGCACTATTATCTGCTGTGAACTGAACTGTGCTGAAGATGTTGGAAAAATAGATGTTTTTTTTTTTTTTAAAGAGAGAAGGATAGTGAGTGTGAGAGAGAAAGAATCAATTTTTATTGAGTTTTTCACATGGCTCTCGTTGCTTTGACACTTAGCTGTGTCCGTGGGTGCTGGGGTTTGAACCCATGTACTCGCGCACGCCGGGCAAGGGCTGTTACCGCCCAGCCACTGCTCCAGCTCCCAATCGATGTGTTTTTGAGCTTTGATTTTTTTCTCAATCTGAGCTTTGATTTTTTTCTCAGTCCGAGAATCTCATGTCCATTTGAAATGTTGGTGCTCAGATGGTCAAGTTTGGGATGTAAGCACAGAGAAAAACCTGTACCACTGCAAATGAAGGATCAGCTGTGAGTGAGGAAGGCAAAGTAGGAGGAGGAAGTCACATAGGAAGCCACAGAGAATGAAGAGAATGGTTGGACAGGAGGGGAAGAACGAAGCTTTCTGATCAGACAGAAGCCAGTACTGGGAATGATCCAGGAGGTTCAATGATATTCAGCACAAAGTGCCAAAGCTGAGGGATGAACCTGCTGTCAAGGTGGATGGAGCTCATCTGGCATCTGGACTAAGACAGCTGTCCCCAGCACTGGTGACAGGAGGCACACGCAGCAAAATCACAAGAACAAATCTCAAGCCACACACTTCTTCACACACGGTGCCTACTTGGCATTGGCTCTCGGCTCAGGGGATGCTGAGACGCAATTACGATGTAGACATGGCCCATACAATTTTAAAGTGCTCAGCTAGAGAAATGAAAAATAACAATCTTTTATTAATAACTCTTCGGATCCACTGGGGCTGCACGGACCACTCTGGTACAGAGAGATTCGTTAAAGTGTGGCATTCCAACCCTCCGTGACGTGGCTACCCCAGTGGTTGATTTTCATCTGTCAATCTCGTATCTTTCAATCTTGTTGAACACATGTGTTAGCTCAATAATTTTAAATGGATTCCTTCAGGTTTTCTACAGAATCATGTCATCTGAGAATGGGAATCCTTTTACTTCTTTTCCAGTCTAGATGCCTTGTATTTCTTTTTCTTGTCTAATTACTTTGGCTAGAACCTCTAGGAGTGGGCACAGTGGATGACCCTTTTCTTGTTGACATAGGAACTTACTCTGGGAAGGAGCTGAGTGGCTGCATTGGTGTAGGTTGGGGGGCAGACTATAGGGCAAGGAGTTCTCCAAGTAAGCTCCAGGTAGAAGTCAATATTTATTAAAGTTCAAGTCATAAGTATGTGTTAATCTGAGGCTCACAAATGCATTAAAACCCACAGTAACCACAGCAACTATTTAGCACTTAGGTCAACCAAAGATGATTTTCCAGGGAGGAGCAGTAGATCTCTGGCGTGGTGATACAGAAACCCACTGACTTTTACTTAGTTTTATCATTGCTTTCGAATTCTCTGCAAAGTACTCCGCTTGGCCTGCACCCAGTGTAGACATGGCTCTCACAGCCTTACCCTCGGTGCACCAAACCTCACCCTACTTTCCTTGAGTCCCTTGAAAGCTACTGTGATACATCTCTCTGGGATGTGTGGACTGGTTTGCCTGACCCCTCCCTGGCTCTCTGACGACACAGCACAGAGGTGGACTGTGGTGGTCTGGGGGTCTGTGTCCAGAGAGCAGGGTTCGAGTCCCAGGACCCTCAAGGTGCAGTAGATGCGTGTGGGAACGGCACATCTGAGCATCTCCATCTGCTGCCAACTCATCGTGTGATCCTGGGCCCACGGCGGAGACTCTTTCGGTTTCTCTTCTGTGTAATGGGTACAGTGGTACAGGCTCGACCTGCACTTCAGCCTCCTCCCCTTTCTCCTCCACCTTTTTCGCCACCCGCCTCACAGTGGAAAGTTTTGTTAACATGCCTCTGGAAGGAGTGAGAGGGTTCTGAAAAAAATGGGGGAGAAACCACCTGTGAGCATCGCTCCCATCCTCCTGTTCTGAGCTGGTCACCAGGTTTTCAGTGCCTCACATGGAGCAGGGGGATGTGGGGAGGGACAGTTTGCTTGCATGAGCCCATCTACAGAGGGGGTGGGGAGGAGAAGAGATGGAGGATTGTTCTGAAAGAGGGAGTGGGAGCTCTGGAAGCAGCTATCAAGAGGAGGGTGCTGTCAGGGCCCCACCCAAGGATCCTGGTGCTCTCACTTCTGGGATCAGAGACCATCTTCACCGCCAGCCACCACCTGGGACTCTCTGCGGGCCTTCTCTGATTTAGATGGGAACCAGGAGCAGCTCTCCACCAAATGACGGCAGGAGGTGAAGGATAAATGCCCCCTAACCCACCCTGCCCACCATCTGGCAAGGCGGCTTCCTGTGCCTTACCCTGCAATCCAGGCCTCCAGCAGGGCTGGACTCCAGTTGCCCAGCTTGTCCACTGCCACCACCAAATCAGTAAGAAGCACGTCTTATGTCACCTTCCCTTTCCCGTCTCCCTCACTCTCCGGCTCGGGATCTTTGGGGCCACCTCCCATATAAACATCTTGCCCTCTAATTTCAGGGTCTACTTCTGGGTGTGTCCCCGACCTTACCCAAGACAGAGGAAAAGGCAAAGCAGAGGGATCAGAGAGTGGGTCTCTCAGGAATCCAGAGAGGCCAGAGCCATTCCATTTATCAAGGTTGCCACAGTTCCCCAGATGTGACAACACTCCAAAGATAGTCACGAAGCTGCACACTTTTAGAGTGTTTTCCCCAAATAGTTTACTCTTCACACACGATGCAACATCAGTGGGCTTTTCACAAGTTTTTGTTTGGTTGTTTTTTTGTTTTTTGTTTTTTTTTTTTGGTACCAGCGAGTGAACCCAGGGGTGTCACATCCCCAGAACTTTTTTTTTATTAGATGAATATGGAGTTACAATTGAGGGGGAATCGTTATCAAACAATCAAGAACAAATGTATACTTACATAGTTAGCCAAGGCTGATGCCATGTCATGGATGCCCCCCTTGGATTTCCTGTGATTCTGTGTTTCCCCCAGAAGAACCCCTGAGTTAAATGGATATCTCATGGAAGTCAGAGATCTCCTTCTGAGATGATTCCCCCATACTTCCTCCCTCCAGTCTTCTAGATATCCTTTCCAATCCCTCCCCCACCCTGCTCCTCTCCCTACGTTTCCAGGTATCCTAGGCAATGATTCACCTGTTTGTGTAAAAATTCATACATTTTGAGGTTATTAGCTTAGCCATCTAACATACTGCTTCCAGATGTATTCTAGCTTCCACAAATGAGAGAAAACATTTGGCCCTTGAGTCTCTGAGATTGGGATACTTTGCTTAGCATAATTCTTGCCATCTCCATCCATTTGGTTTCAAAAGCCATAATATTGTTTTCTCTAATGGCCAAGCAGTATTCCATTGTATATATGTACCAAAGTTTTTGAATGTACTCATCTAGTGAGGGGCATCTGGGTTGGTTCCACAGTCTGGCTATAGTAAATTGAGCTGCTATAAACATTGAGGAAGCCACATCTCTATAATATGCTGATTCTAACTCTTTTGGGAAAACACCCAGGCAGACTGTTTTATTTTTTATATTGAGACAGGGTCTTGCTAAGTTACTTGGGGTCTCACTAAGTCACTCACCTTGACTTTGAACTTGCGATCCTCCAGCCCCGGTCTCCTGAGTTGCTAGGAATACAGGTGTTGCACCGCACCCGACTTCACAAGTTTATTTTGAAGGTACTTTGAACCTTCTGCAGGAGGGGTGGTATGAGCCAGTGGGTGGCACCATTTGCAGCTTCAGCAACAGAGGTGTCCCCTTTCCAGCTTGACAGTGCATCTCTGTGACCATGGGCATGATGTCATTTGGAGATGATGTCACAACTCCACACAGGAAAGAGTTGGGGAATGTGAGGACTGGGTCAAATGACCTCCAGGTGAGAAACAGGAAATGCTCTTTGAGAAGCTCTTTCCCACATCTGTGAAATAGGGAACAAGATCCCCCACCTTCCTGGTTTGTTGTGAGGAGCAACAAAATGAGCTCGTGACATGCTTCACTAAGGCCCTGGAGGATGGAGAATGAGTGCACGGCCCCCATGCCGGCCTCTGACGTTAGGGTGGGGCCAAGTAGGGCTTTGTGTGGCTTCTCAGAGTTTCCAGTCTTTGGTGAGTGTCAGAAAGGTGGTGGTTGATAAATATGAAATGCTGCTCTGATTACAAGAAATGTCCAGAGTGGCGTATATAACAGTGACAGCAATAAAGGAAGAAAGAAGTATAGCTTAGGGGAACAAGGCTGGCAGAGCTGAATGTGGAGGGGACCTCAGATCGAGGGAGCAGGAGGGGGCAGGACACAGGGTTTGAGATACCAAGTCCACTCCTGCCAGGAAGAAGAACTCTGGGAAATGTAGGTCTTGGTGGTGCACACCTGTAATCCCAGCGGCTCCGGAGGCTGAGGCAGGAGGATCACAAGTTCAAAGCCAGCCTCAACAACTTTGTGAGACCCTAGGAAACTTAGCAAGACCGTGTCTCAAAAATAAAAATAAGGGCTGGAGCGGTGTCCTGGCGGTTACGGTGCTTGCCTAGCATGCACAAGTACACAGGTTCAAACCCCAAGCACCCACATACACAATGAAGTGTCTGAGCAACGAAGGCCAAGTAAAAAACTTAACTAAAAATTGCTTCTGTCTTTCTCTGTCTCTCTCTCACACTGTCCCTCTATCTTTAAAATAAATAAATAAATAAATGTTATATATATATATATATATATTTTTTTTTAAGAGAGGGGGACAGTGTGTGCATGTGTGAGTGAGAGAGAATCAATTTTATTTAGTTTTTCATGTGGCCTTCATTGCTCCGAGACTTCGCTGTGTATGTGGTGCTGGGGTTTGAACCCGGGTCCTTTTTTTTTTTTTTTC
>PVKS010034255.1:0-21002 GCA_004027875.1 Aplodontia rufa | reverse complement strand
GAGGGTAATTGGGGGGGCACTCCTGGGGATAACTGCAATATCCAGAATATATACACATTTTATACACATTTTATATTATTTTGTTAAAATCTTGTAAGGTTGTTCAAAAATAAAAAATTAAAAAAAAAAAAGAAATAGAAATAGTGGTAGGGTTGGGGGGGAGAGCCAAGAAGAACTCCTAGAAATGAAAGACAAGACCAATAAAATTTCAAACTCACTTGAAGGCATTACTAAAAGATTATATGGTATAGAAAATATAACCTCAGCCCTTGAATAAAGAACTTCAGGCACTGAAGACAGGTTAGATGATCTTCAACATATAGAAGGCAGAAACAGAAAAAATTATAGAACATGACCAGCATGTACAAGATTGCTACAATAACTTCAAAAGACCAAATACGAGAAACATGGGGATAAAAGAAAACATGGAAAAATAAACTTGAGGCTTAAAAAACCTTTTCAATCAGATCATTACAGAAAAATTCTCCCATATTAGAAATGAAACAAACATTCTCAAACAGGAAGCTTACAGAACCCCAAACAGACCCAACCAAATGAGAAACTCACCAAGACACATTATAATCAAGATGCTCTGCACAGAGAATAAGGAAAGAATAAATATTACAAGCTGCAAGAGAAAGGCCACAGGTCACATTTAGAGGCAAACCAATAAGGATCACATCTGATTTCTAATCTCAGACCCTAAAAGCAAGGAGGGCTTGGAATGAGATATTTCAAGCCCTAAAAGAAAACAATTGTCAGTTGAAGCTATTATACCCAGCAAAACTTAGCTGCAAATTCAAGGGAGAAATAAAAACATTCCATGACAAGAATAAACTAAAAGAATTCATGAGCACCAAACCAGCACTACAAAGAATACTCAAAGACAAACTTCATAGAGAGAAATGAAAATACAATTCCCAAAGCCCATATTGTTCAATAAAAGAATAACCCACTAAATGATAATCAGAACAGGATAAAATACAGTAAAGTACCCAAATGGCAGGAAACCACAAGCATATATCCAAACTAACACTGAAAATTAATGGATTCAACTCCTCAATGAAAAGACAGATTAGCAGAATGGAACAAAAAAATAAAGAATCCAACATATGCAGCTTACAAGAGACTCGCCTCTTAGGAAAAGACATTCATAGGCTGAGGGTAAAAGGATAGCAAAAACATTTCAGGCTTATGGCCCAAGGAAACAAGCAGGAGTTGCCATTCTCATATCTGATGATGTAGACTTCAATCAAATATTAATCAGAAGAAAAAAAGAATGCCACCACATCTTAGTAAAGGGAAAAACCCAACAAGATATAACCATAGTAAACATCTATGCCTCAAATGCCAACCAACCCAATTACATAGAAAAAAAAAAACTCTACGACATCAAACTCCACCTAGACCTTAACACAATAACACTGGGGGATTTCAATACAACCTTAACATCAATAGATAGGTTATCAACACAAAAAGCCAATAAAGATATCACCAACCTAAACAACACTATAAATCAACTGGACCTAACAGACATCTACAGAGTATTCTACCCCAAAACAGCTGAATTTATCCTCTCAGCTGCACATGGAACTTTTTACAAAAATGATCATATTCTAGGCCATAAAGGAAATCTTAGCAAATACAAAAAAGTCAAAACAAACCTGACATAGTCCCTTGTATCCTATCATATCATAACTGAAGCTAGAAATCAACCACAAGAAAATTAACAAAAATCACATAAATATGTGGAGATTGAATCATACACTCTTGAATGAAGAATGAATCAAATAAAATGAGAACAGAAATAAAAAAATTCTCAGAAATGAATGAAAACAATGATACAATGAATCAAAATCTCTGGGACAATACGAAAGCATTCCTAAGAGGAAAATTTACAGCACTGAGTGCCTATATTTAAAAAGTAGAGAGAAACCAAATAAATAAAACTTACGTTCCACCTCAAGTCCTGAGAAAAAGAACAAAACCCAAAACTTGTTGAAGACAGGTTTCTATTAAACAATATTAGATAATTTCTAGATAGTATATATTAGACAATATCTAATAAAGGTAAGAGCTGAAATCCATTAAATTGAGAAAAATACAAATAATCAATGAACAAAGAGTTGGTTCTTTGAAAAGACAAAACTGACAAACTCTTAGCTAACTTAATCAGAAGAATGAGATGAAGCAAATCAACAAAATTAGAGGTGATAAGGGTCACCACAGACCCCAAAGGAAATCCAGAGAATTATCAGTACTTTGAAAAGTTGTACTCCAGCGACTGAAGCAGTGGCTCAGCAGTTAGTGCTTGTCCAGCATGCTCAAGGACCTGGTTTTGAACTCCAGCACCACATACACAATGAAATGTCAGATCAACGAAAACCAGATGAAAAATTAAATAAAATTGATTCTTTCTCTCTCTCTCACTGGAACTCTCTCTTTAAAAACAAATTATAAAAAGAATAAAATTTATACTCCAATAAACTGGAAAATCTGGAGGACATGGACAAATTTCTAGGTACCTATGATCTGTCCAAACTGAATTAGGAATATATAAAAATCCTAAACAGACCAATATTAAGCAATGAAATTGAAATAGCAATTAAAAGCCTTCCAAAAAAGAAAAGCATGGGACCAGACTGATTCTAAGCCAAGTTCTACCAGACCCTTACAGAAGAACACCACTCTCACCGTGAAACTGAAAGGGATGGAACACTCCCAAATAGTTTTTAAGAGGCAACCATAAGGCTGGAGCAGTGGCTCAGTGGTTACAGTGCTTGCCTGGCATGTGCGAGTACGCAAGTTCAAACCCCAGCACCACGTACACAGCAGAGTCTCAGAGTAATGAAGGCCACATGAAAAACTAGATAAAAAATTGTTTCTTTCTCTCTTTCTCTTCCCCCGCTCACTGTCCCTCTCTCTAAAAGAGGCAAACATAACCCTGATACCAAAACCTGACAAAAATGTATCAAGGAAAGAGAACTATGGACCAACATCCCTGATGAAAATAGATGTAAAATCCTTAATAAAATTTTAGCAGCACATGTTCAAAAACACATCAAAAAGATAATGCACCATGATCAAATGGGTTTCATTCCAGGGATGCAAGGTTGGTTCAACATATGCAAATCAATAAATATGACTCATAACTTAAACAGTATTAAGGACAAAAATCACATGATAATCTTGATAAGATGCAGAAAAGGCCTTTGATAAGATCCCAGTAAAAACAACACAGAAGGGGGGCTGGAGTGGTGGCTCAGCGGTTACAGCGCTTGCCCAGCATGTGCAAGTACACAGCTTCAAACCTTGGCACTCATGTACACAACTAAGTGTCAGAGCAACGAAAGCCATGTGAAAAACTCAATAAAAATCGATTCTCTCTTCTCTCCTCTCTCTCTCACTGCCCTTCTCTCTTTCAAAACAAAATAAAACAGAGAAGCTAGAGATCGAAGGAACTTACTTTAACATTGCAAAGGGCACATATGATAAACCCACTGCCAACATCATACCAAGTGGAGAAAAACTGAAAGCATTTCCACTAAATTCAGGAACAAGACAAGGCTGTCCACTCTCACCACTCCTATTCAATATATAGTCCTCAAACGTCAGAGCAATAAAGCAAGAAACAGAACTCAAAGGGACACAAATGAGAAGAAGCCAAACTATTTCTGTTCACCGACGAGCCAGAGAACTCCACCAGAAGACTTTTAGAACTTGTAAATAAATCTAGTAAAGTTGTAGAACACAAGATCAACACCCATAAATCAATGGCTTTTCTATACTCTAACACTTAGTCAACTGAGGAAGAAATCAGGAAAACCATTCCTTACACAATAACCTCAAAAATAAAATTAAATACAAAACACTGAAAAAAGAAATTCAAAAAGCCCTTTGAAGATGGAAAGACATCCCAGGTACTTGGATAGGGAGAATATTTCAAAATGGCCGTACTACCAAAAGTGCTATACAGATTCAATGCAATCACCGTTAAAATACCATGACATTCTTCACAGAATTGGAAAAAACAACTCTTAAATTCATCTAGAAGAATAAGAGACCCAGAATAGCCAAAGCAGTAATACTAAGCAAGAAACATGAAGCAAGAGGCTTCACAATACCTGATCTGAAATTATACTACAGAGCTGTAGTAACAAAAACAGCAGGGTATTGGTACCAAAAAAGACATGAAGACCAATGGAGTAGAATAGAAGACAAATCTACAAGCCTATAGCCTTCTGATATTTGACAAAGGAGCCAAAAACATGTCTTGGAGAAAGGACAGCCTTTTCAAAAAATGGTGCTGGAGAAACCGGATAGTTTTATGTAAAAAAAAATTAAAAAATAAAAATAAATCCTTAATCTATCACCCTGCTCAAAACTCAAATCAAAATGGATCAATGACTTAGGAATCAGACCAGAAACCTTACAACTGCTAGAAGAAAACATAGGATCAACACTCCATCATATAGGAGGAGTTGTCACCAACTTCCTTATCAAGACCCCTAAAGTGCAAGAAAACAAACCAAGAATCAATACGTGGGATGACATTAAACTAAAAAGCTTCTGCACAGCTAAGGAAACAATTAAGGATGTGAAGAGAGAACCTACAGAATGGGAAAAAAATCTTAGCCAATTACCCCTCCGATAGAGGGGTATCAGTATATACAAAGAACTCAAAAAAAAAAAAATAACATCAAAAAAAAAAAAGAAAAAGAAAAACCAAATAATCAACAAATGGGCAAAGGAACTAAACAGAAATTTCTCAATAGAAGAAACACAAATGGCCAGTATCTCACTCCAGTTAGAATGGCAAAGGTCAAGATCACAGACTATATTAAATGCTGGCAAGGTTGTGGGGACAAAGGAACACTTCTGCTTGTTGGTGGGACTGCAGACTAGTTCAACCACTCTGGAAAGCAGTATGAAGATTCCTCAAAAAACTAGGGATGGAGCCACCATATGACCCAGCTATCCCACTCCTGGGGATCTTCCCAAAGGACCTACACACTGGCATACCACAGCGACACAGCCACATCCATGTCTGTAGCAGCACAATTCACAATGGGTAGATTATGGAGTCAGCCCAGATGCCCGTCACTTGATGAGTGGATTAAGAAACTGTGGCATATACACACAATGGAGAGCTACTCAGCTATTAGAAAGAATGAAAGAGATTATGGCAATGGCTGGCAAATGGGTGGAAATGGAGAACACCACGCTCAGCGAAATCAGCCGAACGCAGCAGCTCAAAAGCCATGTTCTCTCATTTGTGGAAGCTAGGGTAAAATAGGAAAGGGGAAGGGAAGGAGAAGATTACGCAAAAAATCACTCAAATACAAATTAACAGATGAACTAAAGGAAGTCTAGTGGAGTAGAGCTAGGAGAAGGGCAGAGAGGAGGAAGGAGAGGAGGGAGGAAAGGCGGGGAGGAAAAAAGGAATATTCTGTGCCTACCAGCAGCAGCAAAGGACCATGGGATGGGAAGAAGGAGCGGGGGAGAGCTGAGGAGGGACACTGGCTGAATTATATTGTTATATTATGTGCATGTATGAATATGTAACAATTATTACGTACAAATTTAATGCACCAATACAAAAGTGAGAAAAAAAGAATCAAAATCATTTTATTTGCTGTTGTTTAACCTTTAAGTTTGATACTGCATGTCATAGTGCAGTAAATCAGTTCAGGGCTTCTGCCTGTTTGCTCAAACCCTGTGTGTCATGCTCCCCAAGTGGAAAGAGTTCATCACCCCATCACGCTTCAGCTGGGTGTACCAAACCAGAGGGGGGTTTCAGCTCCCCAGGCCCTGCTGCTTGGCTGAGAACTGGTTCCTAGGTTTGAAGGGAAGCGTGGGCTCAGTTGCCCCTGGTACATCAGCTCTGCTCCTGCAAACTGCTCAGATTCCTCTGCAGCATTGCCCAAGATGTTAGCAAGCCAGGGTCTCCAGTGTTAGCGGCTTTATGGTCAATGATTTCCTTACAGAAGACCCAAGGATCAGATGCTCCTAAACACAAGGACCAAGTCAGAAGACCTAATCTGGAATAAAAACAGACTTTTGGCTTATTTTCCAAGGCCCAAAATATACTTTAAAAATGATGATTTAAATGCCTTTCGCTCACCCCTCCATACGATTACACATCAAACCAAAGTGAGATCACATCATGGAGATCCCAGACGGGCCAGCAGACCCCTAGATAGTGGCTCCAGAGGGCGGACCACACTGAGGCAAATCCCCGTTTGCAGGCAGAGGTGTTATTCACAAGCCAGCGTGCACCAAGGCCAGGGATGCCTCTCAATCTCTACGTGACAGTGATCATTCTGGATGAGAAATATTAAAATTGTGGTATGCTTAGTGTCCCCTGTGATCAAAAACTCACCCTCAAAATGAGAAATGCTCCTTCGAATCTACAGTCAGCTCTGCCCTCTATAGCAAGGCAGGCCCAAGTTTAGGCACTGGATGGCATCCTGTCACCTATAGCTCCTTGGTGCTTCCCTGTGGGTGCAAACCTGCCTCCTGCCTGGTTCACCTGTGAGGGCAGAACCTTCCCCAGCCTACCAAACAGAGATGGAGAAATAGACACTTGTCCCTAGAAGGTAGCCTTATGGGCACTGGAGGCCAAGGTCACTGCCATTCACAAAACCAGCCTCTTTCTCCCGCCCAAGCCATTCTCACCCCCCGGCTTTCTGGCGGGCCCATAGCAGGACCTCCGCTGATCCAGGCGAGGGTGACTCAGCTGCAGTGTGCCATGTCCTGAGCCTCAACAGCCCTCAGCCCTTGACCTGACCATTGGGAGCGACTCTCTCAGCAAGTCCTCCAACTGCCATCTCTCAACTCTGGCTGCGCACTATGTTCAACTGGGCATTTTAGAAGTACCTCCTGCCCAGGTCCCAACCTCAGAGAAACTGATCTAATCGGTTCAGGGTGCAACGTGGCACTGATATTTTCATGAAGCTCCCTGGGTGATTCCACTGCACAGCCAAGCTGAGGATCTTAGTGTTCCCCCTCTCTACTGTGACATAGGGGGTTGGCCTAGTAGGTGGAGAGTTCGACGTTTCTCCACCCACTCAACCCCCACCCCCCCAAATTTAGTAAATACTAATTTTACAAAAGCTGAAAACTCAGACAACTGCATAGCGTATTATTTACAACTGGAAAAGTGGAAACATCCACTTTTATTCATCCATCCACGGATGAATAAACAAAATGTGGTCCGCATATACAATAGAATACCGTTCAGCCCTGAAGATGAAGGCAATTCTGCCATATGTTACAATGTGGACAGGCTTTGAGGACACTATGCAAAGTGGTAGAGGCCAGACAGAAAAGGACAAACAGCATGATCCTACTCATAGGAGGAATCCTTGGTAGTCAAGTTCATAGAGATGGAAAGTAGACGGTTTCTAGGTGCTAAGGAGGACAAATGGGGAGTTAGAGCTGAACGGGTGCAGAGTTTCAGTTTGGTAAGATGAACACATTCTGCGGGTGGATGGTGATGTTACCTGACAGTGTGAATGTTCTTAGTGCCACCAAATGGGACACTTAAAAATGGTGAAGATGGCAAATTTTATACTATACATGTACTTGAATTAGCTTTTTGTCACTGTGACCAAAATATCTGACGCAAACAATTAGAGGAGGACGATTTCAGTGGGCTCATGGTTACAGAGGTCTCACTCCGTAGAGAGCTGACTCCACCGCTCTGGGTGAGACAGAAAATCATGGCAGAGCAGCTCAGGACAGCACAATCAGGAAGCAGAGAGAACTCTGCTCATCAGATACAAAATGTAAACCAGAAAGGCACACACCAGTGATCCTCCAGCCCTACCCTACCTGCCTACAGTTACCACCCAGTTAATCCACAGCTGTGAATCAAGCCCCTGATTAGGTCACATCTCTCTAACCTGATTACTTTATCTCTGAATGTTGTTTTTGTTTTGTACCAGGGATTCAACTCACGGGCGCTTACCCACTGAGCCATATCCCCAGGGCCCCCCCCCCTTTTTTTAAATTTTGAGACAGGGTCTTGCTAAGTTGCTGAGGCTGGTTTTGAACTTGTGATCCTCCTGCCTCAGCCTCCCCAAGCCACTGGGATTATAGGCGTGTGCCACCATGCCCAACCCTCTGAAAGGTTTTGGATTATCTCTCACCTGAGCTTTTGGGGGAGACCTCATATCCAAACCATAACAATATGCTACTAAGATTTAAAATAAACAACAACAACTTACTTTTAAAGTTTAAAGGTTTCCTGACTGCAGAATCTCTCAGAGGCTTGAAATCAGGATTGTGATCCAATCTGCCTCCTTGAGAGGCCAAATGTGCATCGTTTCACTCAGTCTTTGATCATGCTGTTTGAAGCAGGAGATGGGGAGGTGGGGAAGACCACCTTGTGGTCAGGTACTCCTTGAAGAAGCTTGGGGAATGTTTTCTATCACTGACCTGGGTCACAGTACTCAGCAGCCAGCTGGCAAGGTCTCACATCAGTCTTCTAGAACCCTTGCCAGTTACAACCCGTGGCCCCATTTCATTGCTGAAATGGAGTCTCTAAGAGGCCAAGTAACTTGCCCAAGGCCACACAGAACAGGGGTGCAAACCCAGGTCAGGCAAACTCTCCACTGTCACAATTCAAAGTGTGGTCTCCCGGCAGACAACACCGTCAGCGCCGGGGAGCTTGTTAGAAGCACGAACCCTCAGGCCCCAAGCTAGACCTCCTGCACCTGTACTTTAACAAGGGCCCAGGTGATCAAGTGGTATTAATGATGGAGAAGCCCTGCTCAGAGCTACAGCGTGCGCTGCCTTCTTCCAATACCTTGCTGATCCCTTCTGACTCGCTCATGGCAATGGTTAAGTATTCACAGAGATCCTCAGGCTGTGGAAGCAGCAGCAATCTCTTCCCAGTGATGTGGTCTGCCAATTAGGTACCACTGCCCCTCCTTGCCTTTCTTCCTTCTAATGCATAGGGTTCACCCAAAGCCCACAAGTCATTTAGCTCATTGTCCCAGTGCACAATATCGGGATTTTTTTTTGCAGCTAAGGAAAGCACAAGAAAGGTTCAAATCATCAAAGTGATTTCAAAGCAGTTCTTTCAAGGGCTTGCCCCCTCTGTGGCCCACAGAAGTGTTACCCAGAAATTAAAGAATGAAAAGATGCAAAGACGCAGCCAGTCGGCTCCGCACCAGCCCAGCGTGTCCCTCCTGCATGCTGCCGCGTCTAATTGAAACACCCCAAGTGATGGGATTTCCCTGCAGCTTCCTAGAGAGGCTGATGAAGAAGGCAAGGCTCCATCTTAGAGGTGCTTCAGCAGCCCAGAGCCGCTCCTTGGTTCTGCTTGTCCCTGCTCTGTCCCCAGGCGCAGCCCCTAGCAGCCAGGGGAATCGCTGCCAGACCCTTCCTGCAGCTCTTCTCCGCGGAGGCTCGGCTAATAAGCCAGAGCTGCTTATCGTCTCTAATCTTGCTTATAAATTATTCTATCTACTCCATTAATCGCCTTTATTGATGCGCCTGCAGGTCTCGGGGGAGCTTTGAGCTCTCTCTGGTTTCTCCAGGCTGAAGCCCTTTCAGCATGGCGACCCCCATTTTGGGCTCTCATCCTCTGGTGTGTCCCTGGTCACCAGAGCTCCAGTCCAGCATGTAACTCCTGCCCCCATGGTTGGGTATGGCCAGCCCCCTTCACAGGGAAGCTTATTTGACACAGTAGGCATTTCAGTAACACATCAGGTGGCCTTCATCTCCAGACAGGGTAAGAGACAAAGGCCACCAGGCCCTGAAAGAGGGCTTTGCTGCAACCACTGTACCTGGAACCCCTTCCAGGAGGGGCACTCGGCTGCCTACCATGCAGATTCACTAGAGAAGAGGACATCAGGAAGGGTCTCTGAGTCTGGGCGACCCCCACAGCGAGCATCACAGGCCCTGCACGTTCGTGTGTTACACATAATGCTCCACACTTTATAAGCTTTTCTCTATTATTTTGTTTAAATGCCTCCAAGGCTGCTTAGAGCAGATGCCTCTGTGCAATCCTACAGGGATTAAGCCAGGCTGTTAAAAAATAAAATCAATCGGGGGTGGAGCGGTGGCTCAGTGGTTACGGTGTTTGCCTGGCATGCATGAGGACCCAGGTTCAAATCCCAGCACCAAGTACACAACTAAGTACAGAGAAACAAAAACCAGATGAAAATCTAAATAAAATTCTTGCTCTCACTCTCCATCTTAAAAAAAAAAAAAATGTGTAATCAACTGGATGCCTGCAAGCATGTGCTGACGTGTGGAAGGAGCACAAGAATCAGACACCCATTCCCCTTCACCATCATGCTTCCTGCATCTCCCGACTTGCCTGCTGGGTGCCTGGAGGTGAGAGGCATTTTTCCTATTCCTTGAACCTCACATGAGCCAGCCAACTTCCGGAGCAGGACACATGGCGCTTAGCATGATCTAGCCTCAGGAGCCACCAGGACTTGAGCCGGGGACCAACTGAAAACACCTCCCTCATCACTCACCTAGCAGATTCTCACTCCCCACCCTATTTCTGCAGTCACTGTACCAGGAATGCCCCGCCCTGCCCCAGCTGTCCATCAAACACCCCCTTGCAACAGAGCACTGCTCAAATGCAAAGCCTTCCAGCCACTCCAGGTTATAGGTGTCACCCCAGGTTACAGGTGACCATCACAAGCCTACCTGGTCTTTCCCACCTGTGGGCTCACCGGGGTTAAGGATTTTTCTCCTTAGTCCTAGCGTTACCCTAGTGTCCTGGCCATGGATGCCCAATGAGTGTCTGAATGTGGGACACAGGATAGGAGTCCAGCCACCGTACTCAGGAAATGGCTCTTCTTGGACAAGCACCCACAGAGAGGGAAGGAAGGAAGGAGCACTGTGGGCTGTGGACACGGATGTCGTGAGCTGACACCTTCTACCTCCCACACTGCACATCCAGCAGTTTGGGCTCCTCGGTCTATTCCCCAACGCCCTTCACGACAGCATCCTCTTTGTCTAAATCTTTTCATGGTAGCTTCTCACTGTTCTCTCTTCACTGTCTTTGGCCCTGAAATGTTTATCAAGTATCCCAACTTGATTCAGCCCCATGCTGCCAACAAGGCTGCCTACCTAAAACACGCAACTGCTCAGAAGCCACCAGTGGCTCCCACGGCCCACAAGGTAGAGTGCGAAGGCTCTGGCATTTACTCTTGGTTCCCCCTTATGTTACAGGAGACTCACCAGGCAAAACCACCCAGACGCCCTGTGCCCCAAGCTCACCCAGAGCTCACTTCTCCCTCAGCCGGGGGACCTGTCTCCCTCCAAAGAGCAAGCTCTGGAGTCACTGCCCAAGTTCAAATCCCTGCTCTGCCAATTCTGAGCTAGGAGACCTTGGACAAAGTTTGGGTGTTTGTTTTTTCACTACTTAGAAAATCATGAAATAATCCTGTAACCCAACTCACATAGATGGGGTCTTACAGATATAACACAGTGTCATATCCCTGTACAAATGGAAAATATTAAGTTTAACATTTCTAGACCACTATGGCTAATTAAACTAGACATGTCGTTTAACACCTGTGTTTCCCTTGTAGCTTTTGTAAAATGAAGATGGTGACACGCCCGCCTGTCCCCAGGCTCTGTCACCAAGACAAGTGAGCAAGCAATGTCTGCAGAGCCCTTAGAATAATGCCACCCAAGCGTCTACTCCATTATTCTTCAAAAACATCCTCAATGCTGCTTCTCACGTAGTACCCTTGACACTGACTCCCTCCTCCGTAGCTAGCACCAGCATTGTAGCACTCCGCACTCCCCTTTGCAATGCGGGTTGGTTTTGTAGATTCCTGTCCTCTCGAGGAGAACAGAAGCCCCCTGTTCTAGTGGCAGGGTCCACATCTAGGTCGGTTTTAATCTCCCCATGGGCCCAGCAGCCAGGGCAGCTCAACCGACAGGCATCCAGCAGTCACCTGGTAAACCCACGGATGGCTTCTTCCCTTTGGAACTCCTCCCAGGGGGCCTCCTAGGAAGGCGATTTGGGGCGGGTGGGTATATGTGGTTATTTTAATAAACACACAGCCAAACCAGCTGGCATGGGATCTGCCCAGCTCTCACTGAAGTCTCATGAACAATGGAATCCAAAGTCCAACACTTGCAGCATGATGTGAAATCAACGAGTCAGAGGTCATGAGAACTAGCGTGTGCAAAGATGGTCTCAATGACCTCTTCATCCTTCTATTCCAGCCACACAGCCCATCATTGAGATCTTGGCCTTCCATGAGCCAAGCACAAAATCTTATTCAGAAAAGGATCAAATCCAAAAAGCCCCCAAATAACCGATCGTTTTGATAACACTAAGAAGGGACGTTCTTTGGAACAAAGCATCTACACAATCATCCAAACAGTAGTCATCGCATGCTCAGGATGTGGCATTTAATCCTTCAAAGCCCGCAGGCTTCAGCCCGGGCCACAGCCAGGAAACCAAGGCTCAGGTAGTCGATGACTTTCAGAAAATCACACAGGCAGTCAGGACACACACACTGGCCTCCCACTTCCAGATCCCATTCATCAGGTTTCATGCAGCCGGTAGAAAGGTCCAGATTTAGTACAAACACCACTGTGCCTGCATGGGGAGGTCAGCAGCTCTGGTCAGCAAACGCGAGCTCCACATAATCTCCTGCACTTAACTCGAGAGAAAGCAATGCTGCCTTTTCAAAATCCGTCCCCATCCTTCAGCGGGGCCAGTTCTAAAATCAATGTGAAGTTACCGCTCAGTTTCTCTCTTGTAGGTAATTTCAGCAACATAAATGTCCCGGGCACCCCCACAAGCACTTCACACATGTGAACATGCTTAGTGCTCACAACCCTGGGAGGAAGGCACTGTATCACCACCACGTGCACACGGGCGTGTGCAAGCACACATGCCCACACAACACATGCACACTTTCATTGAGCACCAGTTGTGGTTCCAGAGCTCGGGATCCATCCGTGAGTAAAACAAACCTTGCCCCTTCCCTCAGGTGAGAAAATAAACTAGTTCAAGGTCACAGAACTAGTAAGGGCAGAGGCAGGACTAGAAAGCAGCAGGTTTGTCTCCGGAATCCATGATCTTCCACAACTCCTAGCTGCGTGTCCTGAACCACCCCAAGGCATGGAGAGGCCAGATGGGACAGTCAGACAGTAGCCACGTTTGTGGGTTGTGGCTTCCTGACAGGCAGAATGAGGGTACGTGCAGCTGATCACCATGCGCTGTGTCGGATCCCAGCCTCTAAGCTCGTGCCAAGGGCAAAGGGGTCATAATCCCTGCCCTCATCAGCTCACAGGCTGGAGGAAAGACTAGCAAATACCTGCGTTGTCACCATTGCCATCTGTCACGGTGTATCACTGAGCCAACCACACCTGTAAAATGAGGCCCCTGCCCTGACTGGCTCAGCGCAGCCATCGAGAACCAGTTTGCCAACTTCATCCTGGGGCAGTGGCAGGTACCCACGCTTCCTAGCCACCAGCCCCCCACCCTTCTGCTTTAAAAAAAATTAAATCAAAGTAATCGGATTCAGCCGAAGCCTGAGCTGAGCTCCGACTCCTTGATAAATCCCCAGAGCCTAATTACTTACCATTGTGCCTGGTTCTCTGGCTGGTGTTTGTTTTCTCTCTCCCCTTGGATAACCAGTGAGCAGACACAGCCGTTGCTAGTAAGCATTCCTCCAGGTACAGGGATGATGCTGCGGTTTCTCAGGAAGTACTTTTAAATGCATGGTGTCCTCCCCTTAGATGTCCCTCCATAGCCACCACCATCCTGAGGCCGGGCTCAGAGGTCCTCACCCTTGCCCCGAGCCACCTCTCTCTCCCTAACCCCCTCCCTTAGGGGAGCCTGCTCCATGGCAGCTCTGACTGTTATTGGGGCCTGGGCTGGTCTCTCTCCCCACCCCCATTCCTAGAAGGGACTGGGTCCCTTCTAGCTCAGAGCCCAGCACACTGCAGAGCTTGTACACACTTAAGACACACAGGCTGCATTTGAGTTCCTGGGCAAGTATATGAGAATCAAGCTGGAGCCACGCACTGCACTGAATTAGCAAAGGGGGCTGTACCCCGAAACCACCTGGTGGTGGGTGCCATCTGCAAGGGGTATAGCACACCTTCCCTCCTCAGCCACTCAGTGACCTTCTGTGCCTTTCCCAAAGAGGTATCCACTGCTTTCTTAGGAAAAACAGCAAATTATTCCAACACACTGTTTTTCTTCCTTTTTAGTGAAATACCCTGCTCCAACGACCTCTTCAATGACGGACAACGTTAGATCCAAAAATCCCTCGTCAAGCATTCGACTGTTCTGTTGAGTCGAACGGCTGGATCTCTTCCACCCCAGGCAGCACGTAGCAATGCTTAATGACTTCCATTTTTAACTCAGGGTGAAACGTTCCCCAGAGTTCAAGAGGAAGCCGAGTGGGCGCGCTCTGGATGGAGGGAGGCCGGCATCATCAAGAGCGGAGAATCTGCAAGTCAGGGGGTAGCAGATGGCCCAGCAAGGAGAAGAGATGCTAGCAGATGGCCACAGTAGCTTGGATAAGGGGGGGAAAACTTTTGATTGCAAACAAATTGATATTAGAAGCATACGAAGAAGCAGCCACACCAATGCTGGCCTCCCCTGCTCCTCAAGGGGCCCCCAGTGACAGGCCAGGGCAAGCCACAAAAGATCTCTAATTCATCTTTTTTTCTACCACCTTTATTAATAATTACGGACCAGGACACAGGCTCATAATTCAGAATATGCACATTGCAAAAGCCTGGCTCCACAGGAGATTTTCTGGTCGGTGACGTTCTTCTGTATGATACCGTAACAGTGGATATAGGTCTATGAAAATCCACAGGACTACAATACAAAGAGTGAACGCTAATGTCAACTGTGGATTGTACTTAATAACAATGTATCAGTATACTGGCCTATCCATTATAACAAATATACCACACTAGGGCAAGATGTTAATAAGAGAAGATGGGGAGCTATTCTCTGCTTAGTTTTTGTGTAAACCTGCTCTAGATAATAAAGCCTACCAGTTAAACCCACACACACTTACTTGACTCTTTGTGTTGGTTGGGTGACCTTGGACTAGTTACTTAACCTCTCTGAGACTTTTTCCTTATCTGCAGAATGAGGATAATAATAGCACCTACCTGGAGGGTCATTATGAGAAGTAAGTTAATATATGGAAAACAGCACAGGGCACCCTAGTTAGCCGTGGCAATGGTTCTGACAGCAATTCCCATGTACTCTTGGCTTGGCTTAGGTACCTGTATATGTCATGCAGGTTAGATCTCGGAGCAGCCGGAAAGGCAGGGAGGAAGTACTGCTATCCTCACTTTACAAAAGAGAAAACCTGAAGCTTAGAGAGATTATGTAACTTCAAGGTCACACAGCCAGTGAAGCGTGAGCTGGGACTCAAACCCACCTGCCTGCCTTCACCGTATCAGACTAACTTCTCCAGGGCAGACAGGGAAGGCTGGACGCTGATGACCTCTGTATGTGCCCAGAACAACTTCATTTTGTTAGGAGAGAGACAGGGGAAGAGGAGGAGAAAGCCCCAAATGCTGGCAGGAGGGATCTTGGCACGGTGACTAGAACCCACACCTTCACCTCCCCAAGCCCCAGGGTCACCTGATGCCACTCCACCCCCACAACACAGAAGAGTGGGCAACCAACCACAGGCTGCCATCTTCCTCAGCCTCTGTGTGTCACTGATTGGTGGCTCTGACAAGCTACGGCTGTCCTGCAGTGGCTGGTGACGCCACCTGGCTCTCCAGAGGCTGCCTTCACCGGCAAGCCCCTCCCCAGCCTGGAACTCCTGCGCCCAGGGTGAGGGGCGGCACTGATCTGCAGCCTCCCTGCCCACCAGATTAAGTTTACTGCTTGCTTCTCCAACTCCAGACTTGCCTTTATGTAACAACTTTAAAACTTCCGAGGCCTCTGAAGCAGAGCTCCACAGACACTTGTTCTGAATCCAGGCACAGTCTAGACACCGGCTCCTGCCACCCACCTGCCCTGATGGACTTTGGGCTGCTCTGAGTCCTTCCTCCTCCTGCTGATTCCTCCTGCCTTTCGCACCTCTGCTTCCCATACAGGGTCCCTATGGAGACTCTGCTGAGGGTACCAGCCCAGTGGCATCTCCTCCCAGCCAGCCTCAGCACCAAGTTTTGCACATGGGGTCCGATCCCCTCTGACTCTGCCACCCTCTCTCCTCCACAACTGCCTTTAGGATAGAAAGCAAGGGGGGAACAGAACCAAGAGGTCCACAAAAGATCCTTCCTCCAGTGCCTGAGTCAGTCTCCTCTCCTGCCCTGAAACACCAAGTGCCACCTCCTTCTTCAACCTCTCCCAAGCAACACCTAAGGAAACCCCTCCGCCGCAGGAAGGAGGCGCTGAGCTCCTGCTACATTTCTTTTCTTCTAAACATGATACACAGATTGCTGGGGGATGAATCACTTATTCAATTTCAAATGGTGAGACAGCATAAGAACAGGGGAGGCCACGCTAACTCCAATTAAAAAGCCCAAATTAAAATGACACCTGTCAAGAGACAAACGCAGTTTTTCTACGTACAAGCCAGTTTTACAAGGTACGGCATCCTCCAGCATCCCAACTTCTCCGAAGACTAAAAAAATCAAACCAAGAAGTGTTTGTTTCCAGAAAAAAATAAATGTTTGATGAAATGTTTCCTTGTTAACTTGTCCTCAGAATTCAATGGACAAATGGGTTGTTTTTTTTTTTTTTGGCACCTATTATACACTGGCTTTGATCAGTGCTGGGATAAACAGATGAGAAAATTCTGAGAACAGAAGCTAAGCTGAGCATGTATCATGTGCCAAATAGTTTTAATTCACATAATTCTAACAACCCTATGAGGCAGATGTAGTCATCAGGCCTGATTCCCATTTTACAGATGGAAAACCTGAAATGTGAACCACGGCTTTAAAAAGCAAGCAGTGGGGCTGGAGCGGTGACTCAGCAGTTACGGCCCTTGCCCAGCATGCGTGAGTACTTGAGTTCGAACCCCAGCACCACGCACACAAAGAAGTCTCAGAGCAATGAAAGCCACATGAAAAACTGAATAAAAGGCGAGCAATACTTTTCGCCTTCTGTATTCTAACAATGGAACCAGGACCTGCAAGGAGCTAAACCAAGATGCCATGAGAGCCAGTGACTCAGAAGCCTGCTTTGGATTTGGTGACCAAGGAAAGCCTTTGGGATGTAGCAGTGACAGGCAGGAATCCCCCACGGAAGATCTAGATGGGCAGAGCATGACTCCCGGAAGCTCCCCAACTAGCTCATGGAACGCATCTACCACTACTTTGGACACAGACTTCAGGTTAGGGGCTGGGCCCAGGCGTCTGCATTCATCAGAGCCCCCCTGGTGACGTTTGCCTGCGGGTCAGGGCTCAGATGTACCAAGCTCCATCTTCAGCTGTCTTCAAACAAGCCAGGTGCTCCTCCCAGCCTGCCTGCTGTAGACACAGCACCACCAGGTCTGTGCGTCTTGGTGACTAAGATAGCTTAGGAGCTCACTGGTTCTTTATATGGACTGAATGTTTGTGTTCCCCCAGATTTTCACATAAACCCTAACCTCCAAGGTGATGGTATCTGCAGGGAGGGTGATTAGAAAGAGTTATAGGAAATCATGAGGGTGGGGGGTCCCACAATGGGATTAGTGCCCTTAAAAGAAGAGGGACCAGAGAGCTTGTGCTGCCTCACTCCAACACGTGAGCACACAGCAAGGAGGCCAACTGCGAGCCAGACACCAGGGCCATTAGCACCTCTATCTTGGACTTCCCAGCCTCCAGGACTGCGGGAAAGAAGCATCTGCTTAAGCCCCTAGGCTGTGGCCTTTGTTACAGCAGCCCAAGCTCAGATGGTTGCCAAGGGGCTCAGAGTCACTGCTCTCTTATTGCTGTTTCATGCCTTTTGCACGCAGAGACTCACTTCTCTTTCCAGTGCCTGATCTGTGCAGACCATGAAAAGAAACATCCAAGATCTAGAGGCCCACGTCATGACTCAGATCTCTGGGGAAGAATTAACTAGGAATTCTCCATAGACATCACTGGTCAAAAACAAAGCACATATTTTACCTGCCCTATATCCTCTCCCCACCAAAAGAAAGACACTGATTTTCAGGAAAATCACTGTTAGTCTTAGTTTTCATTCAAAAATTAAATATTAATTACACACCAGCCAAGCGTCCTGCAGCGTGCTACCCAGTGCCTCTCAGCCTTCGATGTGCACACATCACATGGGCACCCTGTCAGGATGAAGATTCTACTCTAGAGGTCCAGGGTGGCAGCAGCGTGGGTGGGAGACTGCAGTCCCCAGCAGGCTGCCAGCTGATACTTGCACAGAGTGGCAGAGCTCTGGTCAGGTGAGCGCCACCTGTCTCCCTGTTGGAATCACCTAGGAGTTTTTAAAAAGTAGGGATTTCTGAGCCTATGCCAAACCAATTAGGTCAGACACTCTGGGGATGGGGCCTGGGCATTTAAAAATATTTCTATGAAGCTCTTGGGGTGAACTGTATGCATGTCCAGGCCTAAGAGCTACTCTTCTGGGCACAGAGCAGGCATGACCAAGGGCTGGCAGGCAACACAGTTACTTTAGATGATGACAAGTCATCAGTGACAGGGGCACCTAAGCTAGATCAGACCTTCCCACAGAAACCTGGGGCAGCAAGTAGAGTCATCCACATGGAGTCGTCCCTGGGAGGACCAGAGATGTCACACTTCAGCTTTGAGGAAGCCAAAGTTACGCCTCTCGCTGAACAAGAGGAGCCTCCAGGAGGCCCAGGAATGAGGCCAGTCCCCATCCAGAGGTCCTTATGAAGATACGTGCTAGTGTTTGTGGACACCACCTGCAGGAGGGGTTGGACAGTCAGATACTCAGAAAGCCCCACCTCTCCTCTTCCCTAAAACAACTCCTCTTTGCACCTGGCTTCGCTTCCCGGGATGCCTTGCGGGCAACTCCATCAGCTGTGCAGAAGGGAAGCAGCCAATGTGCCACCCCTCATCACACCGCTGAAGCTGAATACAGAGCTCTGGGCACCTTTGTCACAGCAGCAGCCCCAGGATGGGAGCCACCAGTGAAGACTCCAGCATCTGTTCCCCGGCTGCCCAACTTCATGACTCCCAGGTGGAGTTCTGGAGCTGGGGGATGTGGCTCACTCACTCCACAGGAGAGCCTGTGACCCAGGTCACAGTCCAGGGCCACCAGCACTCCCCTGCCCAAGCCAACCCTAATGCATACCCTCGCCCAGGACCCCTTCAGGAGCAGCCCAGCCTCTGGCAAACTTTGCCAGCATTTTTGAGTCAGAGAGGACGTAACGTTGGACCTCTGGTAGCTTCCCACACCAGAACAACTGAGTTCAGAGACAGAAACTGAGTAGTGGATGCCTCTTTACTTTTGATCCCACACTTTCAGTTACTAAGCAATAATTTCCTTTTTGTGCTAAACCCAGTTTGGGAAAGCTCCTGTTGTTGCAGTGGAGGCCAGCCTGGTCTACACCCAGGGCTGCACGGAACTCCATCAAGGCAGCTTCGCCTCCTCTGAGCCCCCAAAATGCCACCTGGGCTGCCTACTGGGGACCTCTATGATCCCTCATCATCACCACCAACGTTCTCCATGGTAAGATCTTGGTTGTAAGATCTGCTCTACTTGGTTGTAAGCTACTCGATGGCAGGGGCTGCGCTTTATTTCTGCTATACTCCCCGGCCCATGCCCACACGAGGGCTGGACACACCGCAGCAGGCGCTTGCTGCAGATGTGAACCGCAGCAGGGTGGCATGCAGAGGAGAAAGCTGGAAGGAAAGCTCTTCCCCTGGCCCAGGAGGAGACCGGGTGCTGGTGCCATGGGGTGAGGAGGGCGTGGCATCTGGAGCTGGTAACCCAGGATGCTCCTCCTCCTGACTGAGAGATCTTGGGAAGACACCAAGCTTCTGAGCTTTGGGCTCCTGTCTTTACAAAAACGTGGCAAGGACTGAAGTATACAATACATGAAAAGAAACTTTCATGCCATCATTCGACTGCTCACTGAGTCCCTTCTGTGTCCCAGCCTCTATGCTGCAGTCAACATGAAACACAATACAGATGCCAGTCACTGCTAATGACATTGCCCCTTTCCCATTGCCTTCTCCACAAGAGGGGCAGGGTCAGCCCTTCCTGTTGAATAGGGTGCATTGTTTGATAAGTCCATGGAAAACATTTTGATCAGGCAGCATGCTGAAGATACCGGGGCCACACTGAGGCAACCAAGAACACCAGCATTAGAAACAGGGCCCAGCCAAACCAAAGTGCTCATTCAATACGCATGTGACAGAAATTTCGCGGGGAGGGCACAACTAGCCCAAGGTGAGGGTGCCAGTGAATTAGAATCCAGTCAACAATCCCCTCACTTTCTCCAGAGCAGCAGTATGTTCCCCATAAGGATGATGCCAACCTAGCATTTCAGGTCTCTGAAAAAGGGACATCAGCTATCCCTGGCCTTACACCTGCTCACCATTACGCATCAATGCCCCTTGGCACAAGTCAGGGCAGCCCTGACATCTGCCTCCCTGGAGAGGAAAGAGGATGTGCTGGGTGAGGGGTGTCCAGGTTTCTAGAGAATCTCAGCACTGCTCTGCAAATGCCCGTCTCCCCTCTACACCCCCAGAAGGCCTCTGGGGGAAGCTGATGCCATAGAAAACAACACGGTGACTTGGAAGGAAGGCCTCAGCTTTCCCAAACTTGTGGAACCCACAAAACTTATCAGTCATGCAGGCCTGGGTTCCAAAGCCACCCTCACCCCTTAAGAGATTTGTGACAAAGCCACATCAATGTTTATAGCAGCTCAATTTACTATAGCTAGATTATGGAACCAACCCAGATGCCCCTCACTTGATGAGTGGATACAAAAGCTTTGGTTCATATATACTATGGAATACTACTCGGCCATCAGAGAGGACGATATTATAGCTTTCGAAATCAAATGGATGGAGATGGACAGAATTATGCTTAGTGAAGTCTCCCA
>PVKS010034254.1:0-21031 GCA_004027875.1 Aplodontia rufa | reverse complement strand
TTTTTTTTTTTAATTTAGCTTTTCATGTGGCTTTTGTTGCACTGACACTTTGTTGTGTATGTGGTGCTGAAGTTTGAACCCATGTCCCTGTGCATGGGAGGCAAGCACTGAAACCATTGATCTACCACTCCAGCTAAGATGACTATTATTCTATATGTTCTCACATGTAACTTTAAACAGACTCATTTTATATTGAAATGTGTGGTGAACTGAATGGTGATCCATTAAAAATTATGTCCATGACTCAATCCTTAGAACCTATGAATGCTACTTTATCTTTTTAAAATACTTTCACATGTAATTAAATTCAGGAGAGTAGGAGATCATTTTGTATTATCTGGTTGGGTCTTATATCCAATGAGAAATGCCCTTATAGAAACGCAGAGCGGAAAAGACAGGCAGAAGTAGAGGAGACAAAGAGACAGTGTAGACAGACACTGAAGTAATATGATCACAAGTCAAGAACACCAAAGGCTACCAGAAGTTTGAAGAAGGAAAGAATGTATTTTCACCTAGAGCTTGCAAGGAAAGGGTGATCCTGCTGACATCCTTATGTGGGCCTTTCAGCTTCCAGACTGTGAGAAAATAAATTTCTCTTGTTTGAAAACACTTGGCCTGAGTTATTTTGTTATAGCAGTGACAGAAAACTTACACAGAAGAGGATGGTACAAAAAAAAAAAAAAAGCTGAAAACTGAAGTATTAGTTTGAAAGGCTATGAGAAATATTTATATCAATTATGACTTAGATTTTTACACAAATAGGTTTAGGTCTTTTTTCCCTAATTATTAAATTTAAATACCTTTCTTTGAGATATTCACTGATAATAATTTGCAGATTATTTCTTAAAACTTGCCATTTTCTGTTTATAAATCAATAATTGCTTTAAGAGAGAGGGACAGTGAGAGAGAAAGAAAAAAATGAATGTTTATTTAGTATTTCATCTGGCTTTCATTGCTTGGCAGTTCATTGTGTACATCGTGCTGTTTCAAAACCCATGTCCTCATGCATGCCAGGTAAGCTCAGTAACCACTGGGCACCAGTCCCTCAATCAAAAATTTCTTAGTATAAATATGTAAAATCTTCCAAATAAAAGCATATGTAATGATAATCAGCTGACTGAAATCTTGTATAAGTTTTCTATTCCTTGAGTAACTTACTTTTTAACATTGAGTTGAAATAGAATATCTAGCAGTCCTCTCAGCTACTTTTTCAGATTCTTTTCGTCATTTTTAAAATAAAGGATTAGTGTTGATGAGTGAAATCAGTGAATTCCCTTCAATTAATAAGCCTAAAATAAATATGATTAATAACAACAAAGTCCTTTTAGCATCCTCTTAAAGCAGATAATAAATTAGTAGTAATGGTAGTTTGTTTAATCTAAGACTATCACATGTCAATTCAAGTTGCTGCTTTTCATAGCTGATGACAGCGGGAGTAGGAGGACAGAATTCTGAGGGATGTTTTCAAAATACAAATCAGCACACTGTAGTACTGTTTTATCTCCCAATGGCTTCTAATCACTCTTCAGAATAATACACAATATCCTGGCTTACAAGATTCAGTCTTTACATAGCTGATTTTTATTTGTTAATTTGTATTTGTAACAAATTTTATTTAGAGATTAAAATGCTGCACAGGAATTTGATTAATGTTAATGAAAAAATATAATAAAACTCTGAAATATTTCTTATTTTTCTAGAAAGTTCCTCTGTGCCCCAAACCATTAAAGCCCAAGCCTATAGAATATTGTTATTCTTATTTTCACCTTGATAATCATGTAATGAAATCCTACATTAATCTATGGCTCTGGCTTCTTTTTTTTCAATATTATGTTTTTGAGATTTAGTTATGGTATTCCACATCCTAGTAGTTTACTTTCTCAAAAATTTTGTTCCATTGTAAGAACACAACACAATGCATATAATCATTCACATATGGAAGAAAATAGCTGTTTCAGTTTTTATTTGTACAATTTTAGTTCCACAAACTTTCAGGGTTTAGTTCATGCTGTCATGAGAATTGTTAATATGTCTCGGGTAAAAGTGACTTCATTTATGTAGAATAAATTACTAGAAATGAGTCACGAGATCATTGGTGGTAACATAAATGTTGAAATGATTTTATATTCTGGGAAAATTATGAAGATTCCTATATGTCCACATCATAACCAAAGCTTGGTATTTACAGTCATTTTTCTTTTAGGCATTTGAGTATTTTTGATTTGTGTTTTCTATTTGGATATCTCTGAATACTAATATTATCAAGGTTTCTTTACATGTCTACTTTTTGCTATTAATATGTCTTCCTTTAGAACAAAAAAAAATTAATCTTACCTTTCTCATACAATTTTTTTAAGAGAGAGATGGACAATGAGAATCAATGTTTATTTAGTTTTTTATGTGGTTTTTGTTGCTCTTACATTTTGTTGTGTATGTGGTGCTGGAGTTTGAAACCCTGTCCTTGTGTATGACAGGCAAGCACCATGACTACTGAGCTACCGCTCCAGCCCCTGTCATTCAATTTTTTAAAATAATTTGTCTTAATTTACTTATTGTTTTGTTAACTAATGTTATGTATTATGAATACCAACCCTCAGAAATATACATATAATAATAATATATTTTCTTCCTGAATGTCCTTGTCTGTTTCTTAAATGATATCTTTTGATAACCAAAAGAATTTAGTTTTGAAGAAATGTAGTTATCAACTACATGTATTGTAATATTATATTTTTGTGTCCCTATAAATATATGTTTGCCTACTCCAAGGCCTCAGACATATATTTAATATTATATATTATATTTTAATTATAGATTGCATTGTATATATTTTAGAAGATTTATAGTTTTAACTATGATTTTTGCAGCTATACTTCATCAGCAGATAATTATTAAGTATGATGGGAGTCAGAAATTAAAATTTACTTGGTTGTCACAAAGTTATTCTGTTTTCTAAAATATCTCTTGAAAATATATTTTATTTTCCTCCATTGAATTATTGCCATTTTGTTTAAAAAATAATGAACTTTCTTCATGTATGTATTGTTGTTTCTTGATTTTCTATTCAGTTCTACTGATATTTTTTTCTTTTCCTTTTACTTTTTTTTAAGAGAGAGAGGGAAAGGGAGAGAAAATCAATTTTCTTTATTTTTTTCATTTGGACTTTGTTTCTCCAACACTTTGTTGTGTATGTGTTGCTGGGATTTCAACCTGGGTCCTTATGCATACCAAGCAAACACTTTAACCTCTGAGCCACTGCTTCAGCTCTGATATGTTTTTTTTTCTAATTTTGTGTCAATGCCAATATCCAGATAAGTATTTTTTAAATCAGTATTGAAATCTGATAATGCCAATCCCAAGGCCCTATTCTTTTTATAAAGTTATTTTTCCTATTCTAGGTCATTTTCCCTTTCTGTAGGTATGTTAGAATCAGAAAGCTAATTTCTATCCATAAAAGTGCTGTTGGGATTTTAACTGATATTATGTTGATTATATTATATCAGTTCGGTCAATGATGTTTACAGTTTTAACTGTTAATGTCTTGCATGACTTTTGTTGAATTTTGTTACTTTTTCCCCTGATCATGGCACTTTTAGTTGGAATAGTCCTGTAAGGCAGTTAGAAACAGAACCCCCCGAAACCTTTAATCAATAATTTATTTAATTACAATTATTGTTAAATGTGACTCATTGATGAAATAAGATTGAAAACATGTATTTTATCTAATAGAAAAACTGTTCATGGAATTAGATATGTAAACTTAGTTTTCTGCAGAAGTTTAAGTGGCTTGACATATTTAGTTCTAGGCAAATAGTTTCTCAGTAGATAAAATTTCGTGTAATTAAATATAATTTCGGGGGCTAGGGATGTAGTTCAGAAGTAGAGTGCTTCCTAGCATGCTCAGGGCCTTGGCTTCAATCACCAGTACTGTAAAACAAAATAAAGTAAAATAAAAATGTTTTTATGTCGACTTTCTGAAAAAGTTGAGAGAATTGGTTCTTTTTAAATCAGTTTTTATAAATCATAATGACCTCAGGATTGAAAAATTCTAGTCCAAAAGGCCATCATTCAGATCAATCAATGGTTTCCTGTTGAACCCCAGGCTGCCTGCTGTCAGTAGAATTTGAATCCTCTCACTTTGTCTTATATGGGAAAAATGACTTATTTATTGCAGATTAAGAATTTGGAAACCGAATCTCGGAATGTTGCTTTCAGTCATGTTTCCTTGCAGATGTTCTGCTGTAAACTGCAACTATTAACCAGAACAATAAACAGTTTATCCATGTAAACTTCTACTACCAAACCTATTCAGAATTTTAACTAAAAATTCCCTCAGTATGCGAAATTTCCAAGTGCACTTTGAATATGAATTTGCAATTGCTACAGGAGCATTATCATTCACTTTAATCTGCATCTCAAAATTTACAGAAGGTGATGCCATTAAAAAAAGATGATACTCAACTCATACAAGAGATGATCATTTCAGTGTCTATTTGAAAAATGTTGAAACATTCAGAAGCTTTGGAACATCAGCCAATGATAGAAGTTGCTTTGATATTCTTTATAAATATTCTGAATTAATAGTGGCTATATTGTGTTAGCTACATCTCACTTAAATGTTTTCACATTCTTGGCTGTATATTCAAATGTAAGGTTTATCTGCTTTGTGATAAGCAACATGTGCCAGTTATTATGAAGTTGCGTAGAAACCGAAACAGAAAATAACAGAAGAACCACAAATTTAAAAAAATATTAAAGTGACATGAAGAAAATAAACTTATGAGATTGAGTTTCTTACAGACAAGGGATTCTTAAATACATATGCCATGCCTGCTTGAGATGAAAACTGAGCGATAGAAGATAACAGACATAATTAGGCCCAAGGAATTGATGTATAGGCAGAATACATAACTGTTGCAAAGGCTCTGAGCTTCAAATTGGAATTTTTTTTTTTCAGGCACAACAATAAAATACTAAGGGCAGTATGATAGTTGTGGGGAATAGCTTTACTTAATAGTATGTAGGAATAGAACAGGAACAAAAACATTTCAGGTTTGTTAACTAAGTTAAGGTATTTGCATTTTATCACATGTGTTAGAGGAAATATCAGAAAGTTTTAATAAGATCCTTTTGAAATAAAAAGCTGGATTCTGTTGACAAAGACTAATGAGTTTAAGAAATCCTGAGATTTGGTCATATTGATAATTTAAAATAGGATAGGCAAGCTGCCACATCACAATGCTAACATTGAAGAGTTTCTTGAAGTGCCAAGAAATTTCCTATTTTATCCTCTCAGCAGGGAATCTGAATTTACATAATGAAATATCAGCTTCAGGAAAAGAGGAAATAAAAGTATGTTAACTTAGGAGGAAAATAAGATATGGAAGAGAAATATAAATATCTTCAGTATCTGTTTTTCCTTTAATGTGACATAGTTGTTAGTTTGAGACTAGGCACATGGCTACCCAGAATGATGGCCTTATTTCCCATATTTTTTTGTAATTTAATGTGGACATATGATAGAATATTGACCAATGAAATATAAGTGGAAGCATTCTGTGGAACCTACTAGATACCCTTCTAAAAAAAACAAACAAAATCTACCCACTTTATTTTTCTTTTAATCCTTAATTCTGGTACCTTCCACAGAGATACTTTATTTTCCTGAAACATATGATAAAAGAGACACACCATTTAGGAACTAAACCCTGCGCTGCAGCCAGCCAGCTCTGCCCCTATGGAGGGATAGCAAGGGAGGAGAAGGGGAAATGTTGGAACTGAGTTAAACCAAGGTACACTCCAAGCATTTAGAAGTATGTCACAGTATATACCATTGTCAGATATATAGAAAATGTTTTTCATAGGTCACTATACTTGGGTATTTTAGGAAAAATGTGTGATGCAGGAAGGGAGGCAATGGTCCAGGGGACAGGAGGAGGGTGGTGGGCAAGTGCTGTGAGGAATATTGACCAAATTGTATTGCTCTGTTTTGTGCATCTTATGTAAAACTATAATGAACCAAAATAAATAAATAAATAAACAAATAAATAAAAAGTAAAAAAAGCAAAAAAATAAAAGAAAGAAAAAAGAAAAATAATAGAGAGATACCATGGATGGGGGCATGGGGAGTTGAAAATTTCTTTGTCATTATTTACTGAAGCCCAGTAAGACTTAAAGAAGATTTTTCTCTGAATCTATGCTTATGTAAAAGCACAATAAATCACTACCTTTCATTTTAGAGCTTATCTGAAGAGAGCAAAGGAAGAAGTTGATGTCAATAATATATATTACTTTACAGGAAAAAAATCAAAATTGCATATTAATTTGTCTCTGTTTTCAACTGTTCCTCTTATTCATGGATGAAAGGAACAGATTATGAAGTTACAGGTCCTTTTAGTTTTAACTGCTGAGATGAACTAACACTCAACTTCAGACATTTTCATCTTAGCACAGAATTCAAACCAAATACTTTAATTTTAAGTAGTCATCATAATCATTGCCTTTCTTTATGTAGATTATACCATTGAAACTTGAATGATAAAAATGAGATAAAGCCTAAATTGATAGTGACAATCTGTACATCAGATTCATAAATTACCCTACTTGCATTAATTGTATTCTATTCATCAAGGCCTAAAAATGGAAGGAAAAATAATGTAGCAAATCCCTTAGAATAAATAGCCTGTCTGGATGATTACATATAAAATATATTAAACGTTAGCATTAGACTCATTTGAGTCCCAAGTTGGCATATTTTTATTTTTACAAGTAGAATGACACAATAGTGCTTACATGAAGCCCCTGACAAGATGTGACATTTTGTCAAAGTAAGGTAAAAATCTAAAAAGCAACTGAAACATTTCATATAGAGTGATTCGACTTACTTTATTTACCCTGATTTCTTAAACACTGTCTTGTAAAATGTTATAACTAAATCAACATTTCTCAGTTTTGTCATCTGGTCATACTTGTATTGAGGAGAATTTAGTTCATTCTGACTTTAACAAATTTTCTTTGTTCTAGGAACAAAGTGATAAATCTTGTCCCTGTTAAATGTGTAACAGCTTCTGATGCCTTGGTGGATACCATCAAACAATTATATGAACAGTTTATTCTTTTCACCTTCAAAAGGTATACACAGTAACAAATAGCAAAAGATTACTTCAAATACAACATTGCTTTATTTGGGTATTACTAATTTCTTCTCTCCCTTGCAGCTCTCTCTCTCCTCTGCCCGCCCCCCACACACAAGTAAGCACAATAATGTTAAGGAGTTTTCCCAAGTGTACATAATTTAATTGTTCACTTAAACTCAGAGGTAATTCAGTTCAGAAAGCAGAAATAGCTTTTTCAATGTATCAAGGGAACATTTAATTCCTAAAATGAAAACGAGGAATATAGCTCAAATGCAGTTCAATTTGGAGTAGCAGTGGACAATGTTCTTGTTGCCATTATTTCTTCTCATTCTCCAGTTTATTTCTACTCTTCTTTCCAGCTACTTTCTCCTCCTTATCACCTTCACTTTTTCTGTCTCCTTTCTTTCTTCTGCCTTTTGTTGTCCTGTTTCCAAGTCTCCCTCTGTTCCCAGTCCCCTTTCCTCTGCTCTGCTCTTCCTGCCCTTTGTCATCATCCTCTTTTCCCTCTACTTTTCCCTTTCTCTTCTGCCTTTATTTCTAAAGAGAAGGAAAATATTCTAAGATTAGGAACCTCTGATTCGGGATATGTTGTCTATATTTACTGTGAAGTGATATATTATTCTGACTGCTGGCTTTGTTCTCCCCTGCCCTTTTCTACTGTTTTTTTTTTTCCTCTTAGAAATAAAATGCAGCATGATCATTGCTATGTTTCATATAGCACTAAGAGATGGAGATTAAAAAATCAAAGAAACGGGATAGCTGGAGTGGTGGTACAGCGGTTACGGCGCTTGCCCAGCAAGCGTAAGTAAGTGGGTTCAAATCCCAGCACCTATGTACACAACTAAGTGTCAGAGCAATGAAAGCCATATGAAAAATTCAATGAAATTGATTCTTTCTCCCTCTCTCTCTCTCTCTCACTGTCCTTCTCTCTTAAAAAAAGAAAAAAAGAAATGATATATGTTGGCCCAACACCTGAAGCCTTTCACAACATTGCCTATAATATTTTCATTACTTGTTCCCAAATATGTCTTTTCTTTTGGCACAAAATCCTCGCCTTTGAAGTAGGTTATTCCATAAAACTTTGTCCCTTGTGTCTTGATGTGCTTTTTTCCTTTTAGCTCTAGGCAACTGTTTCATTTTCTGAGGCATAATAATACTTATAGTTCCTTATTTTTTCTTATAATTTTTATAAGTTTATAGTCCAATGTTTATTCTTCTCTTACTGGATCCTAATAAATTTAACATTTTCTTTCTAATGTTCACACATATTATCTAGTCTTCCTCCACAGGCTAAAAGGTAAAGAATAATTTTAAAAAAAGGACAAAAATTTAAAAAAACCTAAATCCCAGAACTCTTCTTTTCAGCAGATGTTCCAAAATGATAGAATATGCTAAATAAAACACATGCTGGCAACCTTAAAAAATTGCCTTATCTAAATCTTCAGTCCTATATATGAAAACAAAACAGTGGGTCAGAGAGAGTGACAGGTTACTAGTGTGTCGAAGAACTGAGACTTGAAAAGAAATTTGTGACTCACCACTACTGCTTACCATCATCTAATTCTTGGCATCTAATCTATCAATTCACTGAGTATCGTTTATTTGAGGATGCATTTATTATGGTGGGATTGGCAGAATGGCTGTTACAAATTATTTTCAGTATCCTCTTTGTGTATCTTCTTCTAATTTAAAGATTGGGAAACTGAAAACTGCATGCCAAAGATTTGCAGCAATGATTCTAGTTACAAATTAGGCACTACAAATCAGATTCCTATATGTTCTTGTAGCTAAATAAAGTTGAAAAACAGCAGTTCATGTGATGCAGTTTGCTATGCCAGATCTTGCAGTGTCATGAAGTTGTCAGTTCTTAGAAAGTAACTTTCTGATCTTGTCAGCACAGCTGCCCTGTTGCTCCTGGGACTCAATCCTTTCTTAGTGTCTTAATAGTGTCTTAATGATACTTCCTGATTTTAATTAAAAATCCTTTGTGTGTGTGTGTGTGTGTGTGTGTGTGTATTCAGTAATGTTCTATGGAATTTTCCCAGAGGTAAAGGAAAGGACATACTCCTCACTCCTCACATCCTTTGAACAACTTTGCAGGCAGGTCATTCTCGAGGTAACTTGAGATAATTTTACGTGTTACTTAGATTTGATTGACAATTTTTGATATCAAAATTGCTTTTAAAGTATAGAATTTCAAAGTTTGGGGTTTGGAAATAATCAAGATTGTCTTGTTCGACCAGCGACGCGACAATAACGACATGTACACTCTTGTTGCTTGCGGAGATCTCTCTCGCCCGAGCGCTTTATTCAGGAAGTTGTACCGCTTATATAGCGAAGGTAACCCAATCAGCAGGTTGTTGCTACGAGGAAGAAAACTCTGCTGCCGGCTCCTATTGGTTGTCCCTAGCTGGTCAGATATTACAAGCATACGAACCAGGAACAGCACAAGATCAGCTGACCAGGCTTGGCCAGCCTCCAGCCGCCATCTTAAAGCTGCCTACGTGGCATGGCCCCCGGGTGCCGCCCGCCACACAAGATTTATTATTTGACTTAGTTGTGTAACAATGATGTAAAAATTTAGTAGCCATTTGGAAGGAGGACACTGGAAGTCTATGGCATGCAGCAGGAAAAATTTACTGAAATTTGTACTTGTGATCATGTGACAAAAGTGATTATTTAATGCAATATTTTGTAGAGAAAGTGGCAGCTCCCATAGAATAATATCTATTTCTGAATGAAGTATCTGCTTCTCAGTGCATTGAAATACTTGAGAATGAAAACAACAGGATGCTACTTTGATTCTGAACATGTTTGGAAATGATTTGATTTCTGTGACTTCTTTAAAATATCTCTTGTTTGAAGTCTCATGGCTCATGTACCTAGAAATGGATGCATAATTTTGTTGATTCCTAAAGCATCAGGTAGGTTAAAACAACTAAATATCATGCTATATAGAGAATGACTCATTGATTGGGAAGGAATAGGAAGTAGATACTATAAGCCTTTTTCTTGATCATTATTAAAGGCATCAATCAATATTCAGTTCATTAAATGATTTAATTTGGGAAATGGGAATACACAGATTTTTTTCAAAAATAAAAAATACTGGCTTTAGTTAATATTAGTTCTTGGTGATTCAAAGAACCAACGAGGATCAATAGTATGTAATCTCCTGGGATTTAAAATACAAAATTTTAACTAAATGATTTTTTAAATAGTACTGTTTCCATGAATCCATTTAAGAATTTTTTCCAAGCTTCTGAGTATCTTATAATTTCCCAAAAGTTGATAGACTCACTATTGTTCTTTGGCTTTCAGAAATACGGGTTAGGGATATTATAAAAAGGAAAGCAAACTTGCTGAATTAGTACTTTGACAAAAATTAAGTCAAATTCAATAATACATCCCTTGGGGAAAATAAATATTGGGTTGGCTGGTGGTCAATTCTAATTTTCAAAGGTAAAAAATGGCTGGTGCAAATGGAGGCAGGGAAAGTGTGCCTGGAATATAGGAACTGGTGTGGGGCGTTCCCTAAATTCACACCCAGTAGTGAGCCTTAATAAAAGATTTCAGGGGCTGGAGCGGTGGCTCAGCGATTTCAGTGCTTTCCTGGCAAGCACAAGGACCCGGGTTCAAACCCCAGCACCAAGTACACAACTGAGTGTTGGAGCATTTAAGGCCATGTGAAAAACTAAATAAAGTTGTTTCTCTCTTTCTCTGTCTCTCTCACTGTCCCTCTCTCTTTAAAAATAAAACAAATAAAATATTTCAACAAGATGAGGTAAGTAGGGCCACTAATGACTTACATCTTTCCACAATATTTTGTTCATCTTACCAAATAAAGATAACTGAGGAAAAAAGGAAGCTATAAAAACCTGCTGTTATGACAGGATACAGAAACAGTATCTACAGAATTTAGTAGCTACCCATTTCTCCCTTTCTCTCCTTCTCTCTCGCTCTCTCTCCCCTTTTCTCCCCTCTCAGAATTTCATGAGAGAGAGAGAAAGAGAGAGAGAGAGGCAGAAATATTACATTTCAGTGTGTGTAACATACGTGTTGCTATATTTTATAACTGGGAAATCAGGACCACAGATTACAGTACATCAAGATAAGACAATGACCAAAATACACAGAGGGAAGGAAAGAAGTTTCTTTAGAGAGGAATTCAATGACAGAGGGAAATTTGATCTTTCCTTTTAGAAAGAGTCTGAGAAGGCTCTCATTTTATGAAGTGTGGTTGTCATGATTTAAGTGATAACTTGTTATTATTCCTGTTGTTGCACAGAATAAATGTGGAAGTAGTCGGTGGGTCCACACTTACTAGGTAGAGCTGTGTGCTGTAGCCTTCAGGTAAGAGAGGTTCAGATCATTTTTTGTCCCTCTTCTGGTGCACCATGTGGCACCATAACCCCTGGAAAGGTCAATGCTTCCCAGATATATCAGTAACTAGTATTCCACATGTGTGATTTGTATTCTCTCTGTCATATGCACTTACACAAAACTCCAGTTTCAAAACTAATAGTGACAGAAGTGGCTGCACGTGGGTCACTCTTTTTGTAGGCAACTAAAGCCTGGCCAGGATGGTGGTGGTTTCAAAGGCTCTGGGAACATCTTTCTGATTTTTGAATTATAGATGAGGTGGTGTATTCTTGCAACCAACAGGATGCTTCTCCATCTTCCTAATTCTAAAACCCTGAAATTTCTGTTAGACATAAAAAAATGATAATATTAGTCACAGGAATTTAAATGACTGGATACTTTGAGCATATTACCCTAATGTTTTGCTTTTCAGTGTATGGTATTAGAAATGTATTGCTTATGTTACTGTTCTCATTTTTATTGAAATTTCCTTTACATCACTTAGATAACATCTTTACAAATATCAATGAAGCTAATAGATTTAACAATAATGTTCCAAAACTTCTGAATATTGCATTCTATGTCAAATGTCTATTGCAATAGTTTTCAAACTACTACTTCCATAGTCAAAAACACTTTCACTTTTAAAACATAATATTAAAATTCAAATTTTAGTTTATTTACATAATCAATTGTATCATAAAGAAAATGAAAATATAGCTTATTACTCTGTTGTATATAACTATATAGAAATATAACTATGTAGTATAAAGGTGCTTTTACATAAATCTAGTTTGTTTTTTAGGTACTATAAAACTGTGGAATAGAAAGCATATATAAAAACCATGTGTATTTCATAAGAGAAATATAATGAACTTCAAAGGATCCCTGTCCAACACACAAGTCTTAAAAATTAGTCAGAGTACTAAAGTCTTAAGTCTAAAGATGCTTTATTATTTTCACTAAACTTTTTGAATCTTATGTCAACTTCCCCCTCTCTCACAATTTTAACACATCAAAAACTTGTAAACATACAATAAGCTGAGCAATTACATGTCCCCTCTCCAGAGGTCTTTCCATATGTATTCAAAACTTATGATCTTTGTGAGTGAAATAAATCCAGGGAAGCAAGATGATAATGAAGGAATTTCATGCACAGATTTATTCAAACTTTATTATACAACAGTTCTAACTTATGTGAGAATTGTTTAAATATTAATTGTTGCTATGTTAGACTAGCACTTGACACACTGTACTGGGTAACACAGTCATAAAGATTCAAAATTACTAATGATTTCATAAACCCTGACAGAAAATAAATATTCAATAACTGTGAACAAATCATTTTAAGAACTCTCTGTGTAAATTATAATCCTTTTTTTTTCATTATTATGACCACCACATGAATGAAGTAAACCCTTGATGGGCATAATTATTTTAGCAGTCCTTACAGTAGTTCATTTTGTTTAGTAAGCACACAGTATTTCTTGTTTACAACAAATTCCCTTAATACACACAATCCTGGGGCTGGAGCGGTGGCTCAGCAGTTTCGGAGCTTTCCTGGCAAGCACAAGGACCCGGGTTCAAACCCCAGCACCATGTGCACAACTGAGTGTTGGAGCAACTAAGACCATGTGAAAAACTGAGTGGAGTTGTTTCTCCCTTTCTCTGTCTCTCTCTCTCACTGTCCCTCTCTCTTTAAAAAAAAAGAAAAAAATACACACAATCCTCATTTTTTTTGGTGTCAGCGTCAATAGACTATTTTTAATTGCTCCATAATTGAATTAATTTTCTCAAATAGACATATGAAAATATTTTATTTAGTAGCTTTTCATGTGACTTTTGTTTCTCTGAGGTTCAAACCATTATAAAATGACCATCTTTTATTTACAAAACTCATGGTTTATGTGTGGGTTAATATAGATATGCATATGTGTATTCATTCAGATAAAACATATATACTGGTTTGGGAAATAATATTAAAGTTTTATACCGAATATATTATTTATTTATGACGTATTTCAGTGGTATAAGAAGCAAAATTATCTATAATAGTTTTCTTGTCATATTTAGGAATACCTTAATTAGCATAAAATACTATGCATATAATATAAAACTACTTGTATGTGATTTATATATATTTGTTTGTTACATATAAACTGATATTAAAATAATTATATAAATGTAGACATGAAATGTGTAAAACAGGATAAGTACAAAACAACATTGGCCTAATAAGGGCATTGCAAAATAAAGAAATATTTATTAGTGATGAAATATGAGAAAAAATGTTATTTATATGTCAATTTTTGGCTGTCAATACAATGAATAGTTTAAACACGGATAATTATTAGTGGATTTAAAGACCAAAATACTTTTTATAGTGATGTAAAACTTTGGAAATAATAATTTAAAACACTAAAATTGAAATGTACCATGAAGTTTCTGTTTGTTTTATTTAATTTATCTTTTGGGAATTGGTGATGGGGAACACCATCTTTTAAAAATAAAAGTGGAATGTCACAGTAAATATTGTTAACTAATAAAATGTTTGAAGAATTTTTTTTAATATATAAGAAAGTTGGCATGTTACGTATTGTAGGCTAATGAGACTTTCTCGGAGGCAGTTCTAAAAGGATTGATGCTATTATTATTGTGATAGTCTACCAGTAGAACATTTATCCTGTCTAAAATCTGACTGCAATGAGTAGACAATAGTCCAATATTAAATCTGTCTTAAGAAGTACCCTTTCGCTAAGTGGATTGTTAAACCACTTAATGCCAAGAATAATTATCCGCATATACCATTTATTAAGTCACATTCTAATTGAGAAAAATAAAAAATATATTTGACAAATGAAATATTCTAATAAGTTCAAGAATTTTATTTTGTTTACAATTGAATTTTTAGTCAGAGGGAATATTCCTGGCCCTGTTACTTTGTGGCAAATACCTAATTTTAAATAATTCTCAATTCTTAAATTTAAAATAAAAATTAATAGATTGAAGAGGAAATTTATACTTCAAAAATCTGTTTTAGCTTTCTCTTAAGCAGAGAAAAATGTTGCTTTTCTTTAACTCAAAATGTATGAAATTCTGCTGTACATAACAATATGAATGAATCTGTGTACATTATGTTAAAAAACATAAACGACCCACATAAGGAAAAATATTACAAAATTGCATGTATATGAAGTAGGAAAGCTCATAGAAAATGAAGGCAGAATGGTGTTTGCCAGGGGATGGTAGGGAGAGACAGAAGAATGGCTGATCAATGAATTGAATGATTCAGTTATGAAAGATAAATAAATTCTAGACATCTGATGTAAATCATTGTGCCGTTAACAATTTTATATCAGGTACTTAAAACCTAAGAAGGCTGGATAGAGAACTTGCCAGCCAAGTGACCCTGGCTTTGATCACAAGAACCACAAGAACACACACACAGAGAAATTAAAAGGGAGCATATGCTGTGCTTACCACAATAAAAATATAAATATGGAAAAACATATATAAAATATATGTTTTTATATTTTAAAAATATAAAAATTTTAAAATTTTTAAATAGGGAGTGGAACAGTGACTCTGTGTTTGTGGTGCCTGCTTGTCACGTGTAAGGATGTGGGTTTGAACCCCAGCCACATGTACAAAGTGTCGGAACAAGGAAAGCCACATGAAAAACTAAATAAAAATTGATTCTCTCATTCTCTCTCTCTCTCTCTCTCTCACTGTCCCTCTGTCTCTTTAAAAAAGTTTTTTAAATGAAAATTTTAAAATTCAAAAAGTTTTAAAAAGTAAAAGAAGTATGACATTTGATATCATATACCTGTCAAATTAAGAATAAAACAAAAGAAAATATCAATATTCTTAATTAGGATAGCAGTTTATTAGACATAATTTACCTGTGCTTATTTTATTGAGAAAATTGATTTATATTAATTCAAATAAAATATGTACTATATTATCTTTGATTTAAATCATAAAGCATAAACATGTCCTCCAAAAAATTTCTTGGATAAACATTTGTGACCCAAGTGTCTTTCAATTTGTTTTATGAACCATTTCATCCCCCAGTTGCGATTACTATTCTGAAACTTTATCTTCCTTTTCCCTACGCAACAATGTGCCTGTTAATTTCCAGCCACCAGATATCACTGAAATATTTTAAGCAACATAGAAATAACTATATTACATTAAATTAGTTTCTTTGGCAATACTGACATGCAAATTTTTCCAGTTATTTTAGACTTTCTATATCCTATCTTCAGAGAGCTTTTTTTGCCTTTATACAAATATAGATTTTTTTTCTACCTAGATTCTTTTTCCTAATGTGTGAATTCTTTAGGACTATCTCAAAAGTCAACTTTTCAGGGAAAAATCTCTGGACATCTTACATAGAATCAAGTGGTTTTGTTTTATTTTCCATTGTTTTAGTTTGCTATTCTTCTCATAATTATTTGTACTAATCTCCCGTGTAAATTTCAGGATATAAGGGTAGAATCTTTGTCATCTATATGTCTGTAACATTAAGCAAAGAAATTACCATACTGTGACTATTAATAAAATTTTATTTTTAAAATGTTATTATTATATTATTATAATTATAATTATTATATTTATTATATTATTATTATAATTATTATTAAGGAAGAAAAAAGAAATCGTGATGACAATGATTGTATTGCCAGTATGTAGTTGCATAGCATGAACAATATTGAAAAAGTAAGGATAATTTGTTTAGACATTACATTTTTTTATTTGTTTGCTATCTGGGAATACTCATTATGAGGCATAATTATTGCAATGTACACCTTTGTCAAAATAAATATTATTTATAGTGATGATTTACATTGGGTTCTGGCTTTCTCTATTTCTTGCTTAATTTCCTTCCTTGGTGAATACCATTCCTAGAATATTTTATTTAAAATGCCAATTTCATATTTCGCTCCTGTTTAAATGTATCATTTTCTGAGAAATAACTTTAAATCTTCTTAATCTTAATGAATATAAATTTCATTCTGCTTTCATATGTTATCCACAGTAAACCTATAGGCAAATTAGAACATTCATGTTTCCTACCCTTTTTAAGCATTTTATTATCCCTGAGACTTAGGTTATAACATGTTTCCTTCAGGAAATTATTCTTGGTTACTCATGATCTAGACAGCCCCTTTGATTTTGTATAGTACTTCTTCCTGCACACAATTTTAACATTCATATTATAATGAATTTTAGAAGCAGTTTTCTAAATGCATGACTTATTTCCCAGTGGCATAAAGGAGAGAGATTTAGTCTTTCATCTCCACTACTTTATGATATGTTTTATAAAGTCAGTGTTAGTAAATGTTAAAAGTCTCTATAAGAATCTCTTTTACTTACTCTTTATTGTTTTTTCTCAAATTCTTCCTTTTCTTTTGCTGAAGTTTACATTCATAGAAACATCAGTTCCTGATGTGATATTTAACATGAGAAACTGTGAGGAAGACACAGAAATAGAAAGAGAGAGACAGAGAGAGAATCAGCTTTATTTAGTTTTTCATGTGGTTTTCATTGTGCCAACACTCAGTTGTATATGTGGTGCTGGGGTTCGAACTTACATCCTTGCACATGCCAAGCAAATGCTGTAACCCCTGACCCACCATTTCAGGCCCTAACAATAGAAATTCTAAACTAATTTACTACAATTTATTTTTAAGTTTTCATCCTGCTCAATTAATAAAAGTTGGTGATATCAATAGTTTAATAACATTGATCTTTGTTTTCCATTGGTGGTTTATAGTCTTACATAATGAAGGTATTTGTTGTTACACATTCATACATGCACATGTTATGACAATGTAATCTGGACACCCAGCATTTCCCCCACTCAATCACTCCTGTCTCTTATGTCCAAAGATTCCCCCAACCAATTACAAATACATAAATATTTTTTCCTATATTTAAATACCTGCATGAATATTATTCACCAACTTAGGCATGTAGAACATAACTATACAGTATTTATAGCTCCTCTTTTCCCTCATAATTCTTTCCTCCCCCTTTCTCCTTCCCTGCTACATAATTAGACTTCCCCCAAGTTATGTTACTATGAGTTTGATGGGTCTAATATATAAACTTGACTCTCTCTCCCTTATCTTGTCTTTTACTCTGGCTTCCACATCTGAGAGAAAACATTTGACCTTTGAGTTTCTGTGTTTGGCTAATTTCACTTAGTAAGGTATTATGCATTTCCATCTATTGACTAGCTAACACCATCAGTTCATTTTTTAAGTATAACTGTGTCACTGTAATAGGTTCATTTTATTTCTTCTAGGAAAATACCCACAAGTGATTCCATGCTTAATTTTTTTAGGACTATCTATACTGCTTTTCAGAGTTGTTCTAGTAATCTGAGTCCCAATAAGTGTTCTTTTCTCCCGACAACCTCTCTAGAGTCTGTTGTTTGTATTCTTCATGCTTGCCATTCTGAATGAAGGTGAAATTTTAAAGTAGTTTTGATTTACATTTATCTTTTAGTATAGATATTGAACATTTTCTTCTTATATTTATTGGATTTTTATATTTCTTAATTGAGAAATTTCTGTTTAGTTCTTTAGACCATTTATTGATTGGTTTGAATGTGTTCTTGGTATAAAGTTTTTTTAATTCTTTGTGTATTCTGGATATTAGTCTCCTCTTGGAGGAGTAGGGAACCATGATTTTCTCACATTCTGTAGGCTCTCTCTTCATGTTCTTGACTTAATCCTTAGCTTTGCAGAAGCATTTTAGTTTAATGGCATCTCATTTATTGATTCCTGTTTTTAATTGTTGTGCTGATAGTCTTGTTATGGAAGTTGGTGCCAACACATGTATGGTAGAGAGTAGATCCTATTTTTTTCTTCTAATAATTGTATGGTTGCAGGCTTAATTCCTAGTTCTTTTATCCATTTCATTTTGATTTTTGTGCAGGGTGAGAGAAAAGGATCTAATTTCAGTCTGCATATGGCTGTTCAGTTTTTCCAACACTATTTGTTGAACAGTCTGTCTTTTCTCCAAGCTATATTTTTGCCCCCTTTGTGGAATATCATATGTTTAAAATTAGTAGATTTGTCTCTGTGGCTTCTGTTGTATTCAATTGGGTCTTCATGTCTGTTTTGATACCAATACCATGCTAATTTTTGTTACTACAACCTTGTATTATAATATTAGGTAAGGTATTGTGATAAGTTCTGCTTCGTTTTTTGTTTCCTGTTTTTGGCTTTTGGGTTTTTTGTTGTTGTTATTTATTTTTTTGCTTAGTATTGCTATGGCTATTGTGTGTTTCTTATTGCTACAAATGAATTTGAGAATTGATTTTTCTATATTCATGAAGAATTTCATTTGTATGTTGATAGGGATTGTGCTGAATCTATATAGCACTTTTGTAAATTTTAGAAATAAATTTGCTCAATTTATTCAAATATATTCTTTGCTACATTTGTTTTCTTTTTCTGGAACTCCAAGTCTATGTAAAGTTAGCTCTTGATCATATCCCTCAGGTTTAACACTGTTGTTTTGTTAAATTTTTTTTCTCTGCTTTGATTTAGAAAAGTATATTGAATCATTTTAAACTTACTCTCCTATGTTTAATTTTCTTTAAAGCCTGTCAATTCAACTTATATTTGTAATACATTTTAATACTAAAGTCTTTATTAATATTTCCATTTTTCTGTGTAATAAATTATCTTAACTATTAAAACCGTTTTTGAACAATTTAGATAATTATTTACTGAAGTATTTCCTTTCTTACTCTAGTGATTTTTAAATTCATTCTATAATTATTCATAAGTTAGTTCTTTAAACTGTACGAGTCTGGTCACTTCTTCAAGACATACTACATTTGCCAGTATTTTTCTTGAAATATATTGCCTAGAAATAAAGCTTCTCAAGATATGTCCTGATTAAGAGTACAACATTCAGGTAACATTTTATTTCCCTGAGAAAACTATTTCTATTTTATATTTCAAATTTGCTTTAGCTTTTTAAAATTGTATACCAGTGAAAAATTTATATTAAACTAAAATATGTAGGTCTTTTCCAGTTATCTGTACTTGTTGTCCATGTGCTGTATTCAAACGAATAATGGGAGATTTTTCTTTTAAACAGAGATCCGCCATATTTATTATTTATTACAAAGCTTCTGATTCTATAAACTTATCAAAATTTACTCCACTGGGTGGCAGTCACAGTTTGATAAGTAGAATACCTACGTTTTGATTTAAGTTATTTTTATACATTTTCATTTAGCAGAGATCACATTTTCATTCTTTTTTTTTTAATTTTTTTATTTTTGAGCAACCTTACAAGATTTTAACAAGACAATATAAAATGTGTATAAGATGTGCATATATTCTGGACATTGCAACTGTCCCCAGGAGGGCCCCCTCATTACCCTCCCTTATCCCTCCCTTCCCCTTCTCGTTACATTTTCATTCTTAATAACAGAACACTTTGATTCTTAAGAACAGACACTCCCTCCAAACTGATCCTGATATTTTTAGACTTATTTTGGGTAAGCTTTTTATGGAAAATGTATCAGTTTATCTACGTCCACTGCAATTCACTTCTCTTCTGTCTTTTTGAACAACAGAATATCTTGAAGCATTTTCACAAATCTGCCAAATGAGATCCAACTTAAAAACTCAAAAGAAACTGTGCTAGTTTTCATACCAGTTCATAGTAAATCTGCATTTACTAGTCAATGGTATCTACTACCATCAATGTTTTCACACTTACTAGGTTCAACATGGAATAATATGGGGCTGGAGCAGTCATAGCACTTGCCTGGCATGTGTGAGGCCATGGGTTCAAACCCCAGCACCAGGGAATAAGATAATAGCTTAGAAGACAAAGAGGGTTTTCTCTTTTCTAAGAGGTACAACTAACTTCATTTCCCAGTCTCTCATATAGACGGAAGAAGTTAAATGAGTTCTAAAGAATGAAATTTCAATGAAAATGATGTCCATTCTTCAGACACACACGATTTGTCTTCTCCAAGTTCTCTCATTCTTGTTCTGTTAGTTCTTGATGTAGAGAAGTACAGAAGTACATGATAGGGATTAAAGATAAGTGGATACTGTTTGTCTAAATCAGAATTAATTAAAAGTAACCAAGTCTTCAGGAAAAGCAACTTTAAATAGTTTTGTGAGGGAGAAATAAATGTATTCTCTGTTCCTTTGTATATTTTTAGGTTTGCTTAAATTTCTTCTGCAATTAACATACAAAAAGATTGTTAGCCTGTGCATAATATTAATAAAATGAAATTACTCAATTAAATTATGCATTTAGCTACTTCATGTTTCTTTTTTTTTAGTGCTTTTTTTTTTATTTTTGAACAACCTTACAAGATTTTAACAAAATAATATAAAATGTGTATAAAATGTGTAAATATTCTGGATATTGCAATTATCCCCAGGAGTGCCCCCCCAATTACCCTCCCTTATCCCTCCCTTCCCTTTCCCTTTATAACTCTAAAAAAAGGTATTAGATTGTAAAGCATTACATCTTATCTGGAT